>APFE031637879.1:43629-108399 GCA_000404065.3 Pinus taeda
AATATGGAAGGAAGTAGAAGTTAGAGATAATAGAAACCTGAACAGTAAAGCAGAGACACTTAAGAGGTTGTTGGATCAGAGGATGATACTAGTGACAAAAGGGCAAGATCAACTAATATGGGGAAGTAACAACGAAGAAAAATTTAACATTAAGGAAGCTAAAGGGATTCTCCTTGGGATGGAATCCCAAGCTAAGGATAGAACTTGGCAGAAGCTATGGAGGCACAAGGGCTGGATGAAGATCAAACTCTTTATGTGGCTAGTTCACCATAGAAAAATCTTATCCTGGGATAATATCAGGAAGAATGGTATTCAGGGACCCTCCAAATGCCAGCTTTGCGAAGTTCAAGAGGAGACCTTAGAACACCTTCTCAATAGATGCATTTTCACTTCCACATTATGGGATTTCCTTGCCAACATCTTCAGACAGTCGAATAGAGACAAAGACAGCATCACAAATACCTTGACCAATTGGAGGAATAATTTCTCGGAACACGAAATTCTTAACTCAGCCTGGGCTTTGTTACCAAGTTTCATTGTATGGAATGTGTGGAAAGAGCGCAACAGAAGAATTTTCAAAGAAGAGAAGAGGTCCGCTCTTCGAGTGTTAGAACAAATCTCAAAACAGCTTAAGGAGATAGTCAGCACTACAGTCAAGGATCTCCCTAAAAATCCTCCCTCAGAAGCAGAGTTTTCAATTCTCAGGCAATTAGGCATGCAAGGGCTGAGCATGCAAGGTATATACAAGAAAATAAACATGAGGGAACTGGGTAAGGAGTTCTGGAATCCTCCCCTGGAAGGTTTTTTAAAGTATAACATAGATGGGGCTTCAAAGGGCAATCCGGGCATATCAGGCTTTGGAGGGGCGCTAAGGGATGAAAATGGAAGCATTATCTCCCTCTTCTATGGGCATCTAGGAAAAGCCACCAACAACATGGCTGAATTAATGGCATTGGAACAAGGCCTGGAATTTCTGAAATAGAACAATTGCCAAAATGTAATAATAGAAGCTGATTCAGTGTTAGTCATCAACGCAGCCAAAAGAATCAGTCACAGAACAGGGCCGGAGAAAGTTTCAAATCATTGGAGGCTAATACAAGTTCTCTAGAAAATTTAAGGACATATTAAGGGACTGCGCACTCTTAGATTCATCCATGTGCGTAGAAAAGCCAACAAGTTGGCTGATATCCTGGCCAACCAAGGGGTCAGGTGTATGGATAATAGAGTTTGGATGGATTGGCTTGCAATGCTGCCGAGCAACCTAAAGGAGTTCTGCTTTAATGAGGAGGAAGAAGACAAAGAGGTATATAGGAACAAAACACAGGAAGCTAAATAGCAATGATCAGTTTTTGGCTCGCTTCTCTTTTCGGGTCTGGTAAAACTATGGAGGAAGATTGGTCAGAGTCGGTCTCTGATTCTGAGGGAATTTCTTCCCTACACAGTCCCGGAGTCAGGAGCAGGGGTTTCTCTTTCAGCAGAGAGGAAGATTGGAATAATAGTCAGCGGGAAATTTTTCACAAGTTTCGGTGGTAGGTCACTAAACCGTCTACAAAGCGGGTTTGGTGTGATCGCACCGCTTTCTCACGGAAGGTAGTTTTGAACTTCAGGCAGCGATTCCATACAGCTCTTGACGCGTGGATGAGGACAGGGTCGAGAAACCACCCTCATCGCACACGTAAAGAGAGATCACTTTGGCTGTGCGATATTACAGTTCAACTGTCCAATTGGATCAAGAAAATCAACGGTCGGTATTAATCGTAAGGTATGGTGAGGACCGGGGGTTATCCTTCGGGTATCTTCCTGATCTCTTAAGAAGTTTAGTTGGTGGATATTTAAAGGTAGGGTTAGAGTGTTCATGGTGTGGATTTTTAGGGTAGGGTCCGCGAAACATGTGGTTCAAATGGTTTATTTTTGTGGGTTATCATTGGAGGGGAAGGATTTTTTTGAGGATATGACGTCTTAGGTTCTGTCAAGTCCGTTCTTTACAAGCCCTTTAACACTCGGTTTGGTGGCTTGATGTAAATTGTGTAAATTATACTTGTTGTAATGAAATAGAAGGTACTACTCTTGCTTAAGAAAAAAAAAAACTTAACCTTTTATGCAACTAAATCAAGAAATTAACATAATTCCTCTAGTCAGGCAATCTTTTCAAGAGACTATTCTTTTCAAGAAAATTAACATAACTTTCTTTATATACACTCAAAAACATATTTTTCATATCAAAATAACTATCCTTTGTGCATACAAACATGTGTTTTTATTTTAACACAATCACCCTTACTTCAATACAGAGAGAAATGGAACACATAAAATATTGCAAAAACAAAGCGATGGAACACATAACATTTTGGAAAAACACAAACAAAGAAAAAAATAAAACAAGAGAGACATAGATATACATGGTTCAACCAATTTGGTATATTTCCACATAGAAAGGACTAGTCCTTCCTTTATATTATCCAACAAACTAAGGGATACAACCTACAACAAATTTGTTGCAACTTCCTCTTTTCTCTTATACAATCTCTCCTTTTCTCACAAAGAATGATACATAATCACAATACAATTTCCTCATATAAATCGAGAGTTGCCTTCTAGGGAAAAAAATAAATTAATTAATATAACTTCTATAGTCAAACCTTCCACCAAATGAACAACCCAAATTGAATATGAAATTACAATATTTTACAAGGAAATGTGTCTCTAAATATTACTTTTAGCAGCGATTGTCCTTGAAGCCTCGTAAGGAGGGGGCTAAAAAGGTGCTTCCACACCATGTCGACCCACCTAGAAATAATAGTGGGGGGACAAGCCCCCCCACACCCTGCCTATCAAGGACTGAGATCTAAACAAGACCTCTGAATCAGGAAGATAATCAAGCTCCACACCCAGCCACTCGCATAATAGAGAGTTGTGGCTTTCACACTAGTGGTGGCCAATACATACGATGTAAAAGAAATATTTGCGTAACAATAAGAAGTAGACAAAGACAAGAGGATGTCGATTTTTCTCCCGGAAGGGTTTCCACCTTACATCTAGTGTCTCCATGCTCATGATGATGTTTGCGTGTTTCTCATTAGTATTCTCATGATTTATTTGTGATGGTCTATGTGCTACTCATGGTTAATGCTTATCTTTAAATATGCTATTTATATTTTGTTGTTGATGATATATTGCTGATCCAGTTAATTGTGTAAGAAAGGGAAAAACTAGTATAAATTCAATCATAGTGCACAATATTGATTCACCGCCCTCTTAGTATTGTTAAGCTTCTAAAATTGGTAGCAGAGGTTGGTTCTTTCAGGTGTAGCTTAACCGTTGGAAATCATATATGGGATTTTTTTTTTTTGGAATGGATCATCAAGGAGTGTCCCTGCTCAATATTGCAAAGTACTAGGTATGGAAAGAAAAAGTTAAATATTATTTATTGGCTCTTGGATTTGACATTTTGAAGTTAGTGTGTGAAGGTTGTGAAAAGATCCTATGCAAGCTAAAGTGTTGTAGCATAATGCACAAGCAAGGTGCATGATCTATGAGAATCACCATAATACAGATCTAGAGATGATAACAAATATGAAATCTTCCATGGAGATTTGGGACAAATTGTAGATGCTATATGGAAACATCAATGGAGAGGTCAAGAAGAAAAGAAGAAATAAGAAGAAGAAGAAGAAGGATGCTTTGAAGAAAGAAGCTCAGCCCAAAGAGCTCAATCCCACTAGTGTAGAGTCTAATAGGTGATAAGGAGAAATTAAAAAATGGCTCAACAGTAACTAGTGTGTTCCAACAAAGTAGATCTTAAGGTAAAAATGTTGATGAATTGTTTCTGATTTATGCATTTAATAGTTGTGATGACAACCATTCATATTTGATCAGTTAGGATGCTGATGCATTAATTCTTAAGGATGAACTTGATTCAACCATGATTTTAATTAAGGAACTATTTACTGAAGTAAGAAGGTTGAAAAATGTATGTAGAAATCAAGGAAAAAATTTGTAGATTTATGATGACAATGAGGTTGAGATAAAGGAAGAAGACATCAATTTGAAGACCTAGTTGGAAGAAGCAAAAATATTTGAGGATGTGATGGACGATCAACTAAAAGAAGGTGAGGGATCAATTAGAAAGCTCAAAGCTGAAGTGGTCTCATTGAGAAATCAATTGGAATAGAAGGACAATCAACTCAAGTAAGAGAAAAGCACTAATGCTTTGGACAACCTTCTTAGCAGCCAAAGATCTCCTTTGAACAAATTTGGTATTGAATTTATAAGGGAGATTCTAGCACACAGGCACATGCAAAGAAGATTGCAGATTTTAAAAGGCCTATAGAAAAAAATTGCACTAGCATGAGCATCAAGAGAGGTAACAAGTAGTATATCCAGCACCAACAAATAAGAGAACCTAGAGGAGCAGTAATGAATAGAATGCCCTTCGCTCCAAGAGAGGATTGTGGCATAAATATTAACTTTTAAAGGAGTCAAAACCCCTTTGCTCCTTTGATGGATGATGTGCAATGCTATGTCTGCCACAACTATGGACATGTTGGAGCTAGTTGTAGAAGAAGAGTGTTCAGATCTAGACAACAAAGAATACAACAATATGGGAAGCCAATGAGGTCTACAACCATCAAGTATACTAGTGTATTTAATGGTTTTTTTCTTGCAACCTGTTTGGCCACAAGGCAATTGATTATAGAACTAGTTGACAAAGCAGATGAATATTTTATGGGAGACAAAGCTCTGACATGATGAGGAGGATATTTGACCCCCTTTCATCCTATCTTGGTCATGTGAGATGTTATGCATGTCACAATTTTGGTCACATGGCTAGAAGTTTCCAATTGTCTAGTTCTTGAAAGAAGATCTAAAAAAAAGAGCAACATATCCAGAGTAGACCTAGCAGAAAATTAGAGAAGAATGACAAGAAGTAGCCTACTATAGCGTGGACGAAGAAGAAGGAATAAAAACCCATGTAGCAGAGAGATTAACCCCCTGTACAACATATTGTTACTTGAAAAAGACATTTTTAAAAGACTACAAAAGAACTATAAGGCTTGCATAGCCTCAGGGGGAGCACATGGTTTGTGTACAAGTTGTAGCAACATAGTGTGGTGTGTATGAGAGTCTTATTGCATGATTAAGACCACATGATCAACTATCTTATTCGAGGTATATTGCGCTCAGGGGTAGATATGCATGTAACTAGGGCTTCAAGTTTGCATGTTAATTCACTTTACATTCACTCATTTATGTTTGTGGCAACTTCATAGTGTAATCATGAGTGAAAATACATGTAGATCAACCTTGTTATACCTGTCATGATTTTTAGTTGCATGTAACCCTAGTATAAGTCATGATTTTGAGTAAGAGTCATTTGAAATATATCAAGGGGAGTATCCATTTTTTCAATGTAAGCACATTTGTGTGCAAGACATAGCCTTGTACCTTATTGCATTTCACCATTGGGTCTAGTTGGTTGTGCAATCATTGTATTGATCATGCATGGGAGAGATTCATTTTTCATTAGTACGTATTATAGAGGTAAGTCATTTATGGGAATTTTGAAGTCATTGATGTAATGCCTACATGTACATATATATCATTGACATGAGGGTTAGATAGCTTTTGGTTGAGCCATACATGAGAGTCATGAGAGTCATTTCTCTAGGCTTGCATGCAAGGAAGAGCTATTAGTCTAGGCATGTATTGAGAGTCATAATTCAACAATATATGGGCTTTTGGTATCATTTATGTAGCCTTGTATCTTATGTCTTAGCCTTGCACTATCTCATTGTATACCATTGGTCAAAGTTGTATGGAGTCAATGGTCAAACTTGGACTAGCCACTTGCATGTGGCAAAGAGGAAAAGGAAGCAACTACAGGCATTGTACAATAACATGAATATACTTTTGCAACCCATAAAAAAATATTTAGGGGGAACATCTTCAGTGAGAGAAGAGCATGGTGTTGGCAAAGAGGCTTGTTGGTTGCATGGAGGTAGAAGATTTCTTGGTTCCTCATGATTACTTTACAAGTGTTGGAAACTTATATGATTTAATTAGAAAACAATTGATATCAACCAAGTTCATTGGTGTTAGGATGGTGTTCAATGAGGATGGACCGCCCTTTTCCATTGATGTCAAAGGGGGGAAGTGATAAAACCATAAGTGAAGAAGAGAGCAGCCAACTAGAAATGAAGAAGATCAGTTTGGGTAACATTGTTGAAGGTTTCCATTAATGCCAAAGGGGGAGAATGTTGGTAGCATGGTGTTGGCATTGATGTCAACCATGGAGCCAGTTAGTAAGCTTGACATTGATTTCAACCACTGATGGAGTAGTTACATGATGATTTATTGATTCCAAAGGTTTGCTGAAGGGTATTAAGGTGTGTACATGTATTGGAGATGTCTACAAGAGGCTTGAAACAAGTGACAGATTTTTGGGTAGAAAAAGTGTGATTTTCCTTGTGTGATTTTCTCTTAATGTCATGAAGTGACACTACATTAGTACTACACTTTTCTAGCTCTATGTCAGCGCATATTGCTACATGTGGCCATTTTATGCCAGTGCCACTCCTATAGGTGAAGAACATGAAATACCACTCACTTAAAAAAGTGAAATTGTTCATGGTATTTTTTGAGAAGTTTTGATTGACTTAGTTGCAATGTCTATGCTTGAATTGGTCACCAAAGGAATGTGAATGCATTGATTGGTTATTGATGACATTAATGGTGTATTTGGTCAAGCAGTTAATCATTGGATTGGGTCTTCATGAGTTAATGTGGAGCATGTTTTTATTGTAGTGATCAATATGGTCAAATATGGTGTTTAGAATTATTGTTAAATGGCCAAATGTAGTATCAACTTGGGTTTAGTTATTGTGTGGATGAGCTATGCGAATGGAGAGAGAGCCACCACTATGCGCATCAGAAAACAATGGAGAGATGATATGAGATAATGTCTCACTATGCATAAAAAAGGTTAGATAGAGAAATTCATGTAGACATTAGATGTTGTATTATGCATATGGACAAAGTGATGGAGCTCAAGTGACCTGCGCACATGGGGGATTCACTCAATGAAACTATGACATATCACGTGCGTACATGGCATACTAAACAATAACCCTAATTTGACTACATTTTGAAAAATACCTCTAAAAATCACATTATTTAAACCCCTATCAATACGAACCTTATACACATTCCCAATTAAAAAACCCCCCACTTTTACTAGATATTGTATATATCCATTTTTTTATTAACATTTTTTATACCCCTTTATACTGCTTCATTAACTTTGAGCTCCATTTTTTATACCTACCAATATAAAAACCCTTTACCCCATATTATATGTTCAATATATTATGTCATTGTTTCCTCAATATATCCCCCAATATGAATGCACATAGTAGGGTATTTCTCCTCT
Organism: Pinus taeda; assembly: GCA_000404065.3. Taxonomy (NCBI): domain Eukaryota; kingdom Viridiplantae; phylum Streptophyta; class Pinopsida; order Pinales; family Pinaceae; genus Pinus; species Pinus taeda. The sequence goes on from APFE031637879.1 coordinate 51,059, forward strand.
AGTGAAGCCCTCATGCCTACGCATAACAGGTTAGTGAATGAGGTGTGTTGAAGGAAGCATGGAAAGGTTATAGTATGCAACATTTTGGCACACCTATAGCAAAGATTGTGCACACATGAACATAGCCTAACATATGTATCTTATCATTGGAAGAATGATTATCATGTGTGTAGAGCATGGAATATCTAGCTTGTACGCATAGCTTGATGTATTGCATTAAAGAAAAAGACAAATATGGAATTTTAGGTTTTTCTCATGGTCAATTCTTGGGTTGATTTATTATGTGGAGATTAGATTGTTGAAGTGTGCATTGAGTATCATGTGCTTTGTGCACCAACGCGCATAGAGCAATTCTTGAGGACTGAAGAGTCAATGTTCCAGGGATCAATTTGAGTCAAAGGATGTAATAGTGCATCGGACTATAGTTTGAGTGGAAGAGTGTGGAAAAAGTTTAGTTTTGGCTAAATGTGCAGAGGCACCCAGATGCATGGAGAGAGATAAATACTATTGGTTGCGAATTTTTTTGTCCTAACAATGTTGTTGTGGGGATCATTGTTCTATTATCATGCTACTAATGTATTGAGAAAGTTTGTTGGTTTGGGTTGAAATTTTGAATTCATGTCATAATGCCTATATGGCTATAATACTTGTGAAGAGTTTGTACGGCCAAGTGTGAGCCAATATAATGACGTCAAAACCATGTTCATTGTTTATTGTACTAAGTTATAGAGTTGTATGTATGCTTCCAGTTATGTTGGTGTATTAAGGGTTTGGGTTTTCAAGTGTATGTGAGTTGAGTGAGATATGTTAAGTGAGTTTTTGTTGAGGGTAGATTGATTATGAGCAGAGTATTGTATTTTTGAGAGAGGTTTGATTGATTATGAGAGGTTGTTTGTGTAATAGAGAGAGAGAGATTGTATGAGCATTTTGTTTGATTCAGTTGATGAGATTAGTGTTAATGTGGGTCCAATGTGAACAGTGGGATGAAACACGACCCATGATGTTTGATTTTGTTGCAGGTGGATCTTTGTCTAAAATATTGTGAAACATGGTCCACAAAAGCTTGAAGGTTAGGGCCTTCAATGGGAAAGTGGTGACTTTCAAACTCAAGGTGTATCGACATCCTTCAATCATTGCCCTGAGAAATTGGGAGTAGTGGCTTCCTTCTAGTGGTGGCTGGAAATGCTAATGGGTGTTGGGGCATCTAGTAGGAGGTTCCCTACCTAGTTGTGAGAGTGGTGATCTACAAAGTTCAAGAAGTGGTGGCTACTGTTAAGTAGTGGCCTATAACAAGTAGTTACTTTCATGACAACAGGTTGTGGCTTGCACACTAGTGATGGGTAGTGCATGTGATGTAAAATAAATATTTGCATAATAATAAGAAGAAGCAGATGGAGACAAACAGGTGGTAGTTTTTCTCCCATAAGGGTTTCCACCTTACATCTAGTGTCTCCATGTGCATAATGATTTTTATGTGTTTCTCATTATTATTCACATGATTTACTTGTGATGGTTTATGTACTACTTAGGGTTCATGTTTATCTTTATTTTTGCTATTTATATTGTCTTGTTGATGATTCCATTAATTTTGTAACAAAGGAAAAGACTGGCATAAGTTGAATCATAGTGCACAATACTGATTCACCCCTCTCTTAGTATTATCAAGCTTCCAATAGAAAAATAGGAAGAACAAGAGGACAGGGGAAGAAAAAGAAAAGGGTAAGAGAAAGAAGGAGGAGGAGTGAAAGGATAGGAATAGGTAGAAGAAAAATAAGGAGAGGATAAGGGAGACATGGGGAGGGAGAGGAGGAGAGGAGTGGAGGGGGGAAGAAAAATAGGAGTGGAATATGGGAAGGATAAGAATGAGGAGAAAAAATAGAGGGGGAGAATTGGGGGAAGAGAAAGGAAAACTAAAAAGCCATATCTAAAACCTAAAACCCATTTGCAAAAATAGTTTCAAAACTCCAATTTCCATCTTCAAAACCCACATCACATTCTATTTGAAATATACAAATTTTAAAAGTTGGGAAAAATGCCAAAAACATTACGTATGAATCCAAGAGATCTAACGATGCCCTATAAATCTTCCTTTCTTTCGTCTATTAGGAGTCCCCACGAATCTCTTTAAGATCCAAGAAGCTCTACCCCTCAATCATGTGAAAATGAAATAAAATGAAGCTACAAAATGGATCCATTTCTTGATTGGTTTACAAATATTTCCTTCATAAAAATCCTTATTGAAAACTAGGTCAGTGAAATATTAAAGAATTCAAGTTAAGTAGAATAAAAGAAAAAGGTTTTATCAATTGTGATTATTATTTCTTTTTTATGCTCAAGAATATCATAGGATAATTGGAGGTGGAGTAAAGTGGAAAGGAGTTTCCATCTCTAAGAGAGGACAAAGAAACTTATAATGTCTCTCCAAGGAAGTTTTAAGACGATAAAACCGAGTAATAAAGAATTGGAAGATTACAATATTAACATATTAAGTTAGTTTCGAAGTGGAAATGTAGAGACATTTATGAATATACATATGTTCCCTATAGGCATAAATCCTTAGGGAAATGAATGAATATGCTTTGAGGATACCCATAGCTCTTACCAATCCTACCAAAATCAAACAAGTTGATAGGGAGGAAATATTTAACATGAATTTAGACTAGGTGGTTTTTGACAACACCAATTACTTAACAACAATATGAGTAGCAGTTATTTTCTTCTTTAGTGATAAAACACAAGAAAATATCACTAAAGTCATCCAATAAGAAATTAAAATATTGCAGTGCTAATGGATTAAGTTGGGTAGGAAGTGGAAGAGTGGAGATACCAATGGTTCAAAATTGTGTTCTAGGCAAGCCTAATTCATTGGGGATCTAAAAGATTGTAATTTAATGATATGACAGTGATATCAATTTCACCAAAATTAAATAATTTGAGACGTAAGAATCCTTTAACATGAATCTAGGCTAGGTGATATATCCTAATATTAGGTAATTAATGTTTGGAATGTGACATTCTTTGCATGGTATATTTTGGATATGTTTTGTGGTTTTTTTAATAAAGGTTTTTCTACATTGTGATTTAATCCCACATAAGGAATTAGGGTTTTAATGTAATTCACAGTGAACATATTAGGTTTTTAGATGTTGCATAATACCTAAATGTTATGTATCCTCAAATTAACACAATGAAGAAAATGAAAATGTGGTTCTAAGGTTTGTTGATTTTTATAATTAAACATTTCTAAAGTAAAAAATGCGTATTGTGTGTATGTCATTAATATTCTTTTTATTTTCCTTAAATATATATAAGGATGGTGTATTTTAAGTCTTTCAAGTGGGAATCCAATCACAAGTTTGGCCAGATTTTAATCGTTTAAAACTCATGTCTAAATATATAGATAGATTCGGTGCCTTGAAAACTTAGATTTTTACGAATTTAAGTATTTTTACCAATTTTCACAAAAGAAAAAATTTACTACACTGCTGTTCAATTTGAAAGGGAAATACACTAATATTCCACAATTTGAAAAGGAAATACACTAATATTCCACCTAATTTAGAATATTCCAGATGAACATGGTCCATTAAAAAAAATTGACAAAGGCCTGCTTTATTCTGGGAATCCCCAATAAAATATGTGGGTTTGCGTTGCCTCTTGCCACTTACTCTTCTAAGTACTAAATAGGTAGGTTTGCGTCGCCTCCTGCCAGTGACAGGGAAACCGTTCCACTTCATAGTCAATGGCAAACTATTCCCCATTACACCGGAATGCTTATCCCCTTTGATAGGATTACAACCACAAGTCGGCTTGGTAGGGCTGAATTTAGCGGCATCTGCCCTCGGCTGTTTTATATGGCCTTACGTTGAACCTGGGCAATACCCTGTTCATTTTCTGGGGATTCTGATAGCTTCATATTCCATGGTTCGTTCACAGTTAATCGGCGTGTTATTTCTCTTCTGGGCAGTACTGACAGCCGCCGATCCAGAGGCTAAACTTCTGAGCTTGGGATGTAGTACGGTCAAGAGTACCAACGTCACCCTTTTCAACAACAATTTGAATGCTGTGCTTGAAGCCTTACGTGCCAAGATTGTTTCTTCTGGTTTTGCTACCGCTGAGCAAGTAATAGGTGCAGACCCAGTGTGTGGCCTGGCGCAGTGCAGAAAGGATAAATCCCCCTCTGATTACCTCAAATGTATTACCGTCACAGAGAAGCAAATTCGCACCCGCTCCACTATATCTGGCGGCAGATTCATGTACGATGGCTGTTTCTTGCGATACGAGAGCGACAATTCTACTCCCAAGCCACGGGCCTTGGTAACACGTGGTTCTGCGGTGCCACTAAGGCCAGCGGCAACAGTAATCAGTTTTCTGAAACGGCCCAAAATTTGATAGGCGATCTCATAACGGTAGCTCCGAAAACCGCTGGGCTTTTTGCTGCACTGCTCCGAAATATGAGTGAAGGGCCATCAAATAGTACCATCTATGCTCTTGCTTCGTGCCTACGGTCTATTAATGAATTAGGGTACAATGAATGCCTGGGAATAGCAGAGGGCAATATGAATGTTATTCCTATGCATGCAAATGCATATACTTTCAAAAATGATCATTTCCATTGTAGTCTTAACACCACATGTTGTTGTTTCCTACATGCGAATGTATATTATTTTCAAATGGACGCTAACATAGATATTGCACGTGTATACATCCTATTCTAAAATAAATTAAGATAATAGTTATGATAGCTTAAAAGTAATCACATATATTGTTCTAAAGAAATATAACTCAACTTCTATCCATGAAAAGAATATATCTTTATAACACCATGGATATTCTTTGTGCGTGCAAGAGCTTATCATAATAGCCCTTCTTTAGTGTACTCAACCCATATTCCCTTCTTTATAATTTTACCATCATTAGCTATTATTTTCATGTAAACAAGTGCATACTTCTTCTTCAAAATCAAGTCAATATAACCTTGTTTCTCTATATTTCTACATGGAAGTTTCTCATGCTTCATCTTCAAGAAATTACCATAGGTAACCATCATTTATGCATAAAAATCAAACTACAATAACAAGGTTAACTTAACCTTTTATGCGATGCTTGGTTGTGACTTTTTGTTGATCAACGGGAGCAGAGGTAGAGGCGACCAGGGTTTACAACTTTGGTGGTGAGTTTCTCGCCATGGATAGGCACAGAGGAGGGGCCTCCACTCCCTCCTATAAGGAAGTAGTGGCCAACAAGGGTAAGAGGTCTCTGGAGAAAGGAAACGGCGAGGCGGAGGAAGGTAGAAATAACAAGGAAAAGGAATCAGAAAACACCAAAACGAAGGAGAAGGATGGAACTAAAGACAAGAAAGAAAATGACAAAATATAGACAACAAAAGACAAAAATTAGAAGAGTCAGTGCAAACCCAGAGCTGAAATTACTCCTAGAGTAGTTTTAAATAATCCTGCACTGCAGGAACACAGAGAGCACATGCAGACTTACGCAATAATATGCAAATTTATGGGGCTATGGCCCACTGCAAAAGCTTTACAAACATGGATAAAATACCACTGGAAGCCCAAAGGTAGCATTGACCTACATGTAGGGTCCAAAGGTTTTTTCACTATGGTCTTCACTAACATTGAAGATAAGGACAACGTGTTTGAAGGCGGGCCCTACTTGTATGCAGCAACAGGGCTTTATATGAGACCCTGGACGATGAACTTTGTTCCAGAGAAGGAAACTTTTACTTCAGTTCCGGTTTGGGTTAGACTCTATTCTCTACCGCTTGACTATTGGCAAGCTGATTCCCTGGCAGCCATAGGTAACAAATTAGGAAGATTTATTAAAGCCTATAAAGCCACAAGGAGGGGAAAATACACTTCTTTTGCTAGGATCTGTGTTGAAATGGATCTATCCGGAGCTCTCCTAGATGAAGTCATCTTGGAGGTTTATGATGAGGAATGGGTGCAAATAGTAGACTATGAACATATTCCTTTTAGATGTCGTAGATGCCATGAACATGGACACCTTCTAAGAAACTACCTCCTCAGTTTGGCAGAGAACAAAAGCAAGATGAACACAAATAAAGACTTAGATAGCTTTCACAAAGTAGTTCATAAAGGAAAAAGCAGGAAAAAAGGGATAAAACAACATCAGGCTGAAGGTAAAATGGGTAGCCAAAACCAGTTCCAAGTTCTTGAAGAGGAGGAAGAAATAACAGTAGAAGATCAAGCTATGAATGAAGAGAATGGGAAGAAGGAAGAGAATAAAGAAAGAGATCAGAAAAAGGAAAACGAAAAACAGAAGGGGATTATGCTGAATGAATCAATGTTGGAAATGGATTAGGATATAACTCAGAGTGATATGCATATGGAGGACAATGAGCTTCAGGAGATTCTGGACAGAGAAAATCTAGATCTAGAAGGCTTCTTGGCTCAGGGTACTACTGGAGGGGTAGAATCACTACCACAAGAAGAGCTCAGTCGGATTAACCAACTATTCTTATGGAAAACCCAAGCAAAGGGTTTAGAGGGAGTAAAGAACATTAAAAGGCAGAGCAGCGACAAGATGAAAGTAGCGAAAATGACTCCAGGGTTAGCACCGAGAAATCCAGGGAAAAAAGAGGTCGGAAAAAACAAAATGAGCTACTAATGGAATGTGGAAAGCTTATGGTGAACTCAGGTAAGATGAAAGACCTAACCAGTTACTCCTTTACCAATATTTAATTATGAAGTTCACAACTTGGAACATTAGAGGGTTGGGTAGCAAGAGAAAACAGAGAATGATGAATGATAGAATGAAACAAGAAGGTCCGGACATAATTTTTGTCCAAGAGACAAAATGTTCCATGCATAAACTAAGGCAGATCCATAGTAAATGGCTTAGTATATTTGAGTTTCTAGAAGTTAAAGCAAAAAATTTAGCAGGAGGCATCCTCACTCTCTGGAATCCCCAAAATATTGGTATTATTGATGCGGAAGCTTCCACGAATTATTTATCAGTTGTTATGTAGCCAGTAGGAGACAGGGAAACTTACCTAGTCACAAATGTTTATGGTCCTCAAAGGTTAGATGACAAAATCAAGTTCATTGACTCTCTGGTGGATCTAAGAACCAGACATGCAGGACTACCTTGGGTCCTAGGAAGAGACTTCAATATGATCAGATCTCTATCAGAGAAAAAAGGAGGCACAAGAACTCTAAATAAAGATTCCTTAGCCTTCCAAATCTTTTCAGAAAACATGAACCTTGTTGATATTGAGACAAACAATGGTCACTGTACCTGGAACAATAAACGAGGAGGTGACTCTCAGGTAGCCTCCAAGTTAGATAGATTCATGATCTTTGAGGATCTCATGCTTATAGATAAGGAAAGAATAGCTGGAATTCTTTCCTTCGGAGGCTCAGATCACTGGCCAGTTCAAATGGAAATCAAAGGAATGGGCACCCCATGAAATAGACCTTTTAGATTTGAAAACATGTGGCTTTCTCACCCAGAATTCCTCAGTAACATCGAAGAATGGTGGGTCGAGGATCTGCAAACCCAAGGATCAACTATCTTCCTAGTTCACAAAAGATTAAAGTTCATCAAACTGAAGCTTAAAGCCTGGAATAAAAATGAATTTGGTAATATTTTCGTAGGAAAAAGAGATTTGGAAAAAAAATAATGGAGCTCAATCAAGTTTTAATCAAGGAGGGTTTTAACAAGGAAAAAAATGACCAAGTTGAGAAACATCACCAGGAGTGGGAAAAGATGTTCCATCAAGAGGAAATTTTTTGGAAACATAAATCAAGAATTCAATGGCTAAAAGAAGGAGAGAGAAATACTAAATTTTTCCATAAAACCACTATAGCAAACAAGACTTACAACAGAATCTCTTCGATCAAGGATGAGGAAGGGCAAACACATCAGTCCCATGAGAAGATAGAAGCAGTGTTAGTTAAGCACTTCCGAGGTATTGCTCAGGAAAACACTCTAGACAGGGATCCTTTCATCAAGGACCTCATAAAGCATATCCCCAAGTTGGTGTCCAGAGAGGATAATGGTAATCTCAACAGACCAGTTATTGAAAAGGAGGTCTGTGAGGTCCTCAAGGAAATGAAAAATGGTAAGGCTCTAGGTCCGGATGGTTTCAATGTAGAATTCTTCAAATCTTGTTGGAGTATTGTCAAAGAGGATATTATAAGGGTTGTGGAAGACTCCAGGCGGAACAAAACCATTTTGAGGGGCTCTCAATACCTCCTTTATCTCCCTTATTCCAAAGCAGGATAATGCACAAAATCCAGAGAAGTACACACCTATAGCTTTATGCAACGTTGTTTATAAGATAATTTCCAAAGTTGTGGCCAATAGACTTAAAACTTTATTGCCTTTGCTGGTTTCGGGGGAACAATCAGGGTATGTGGAGGGCAGACAAATCTTAGACAACATCATACAAGCACACGAGGTGGTACACTCATTAACCAGTGAAAGGAAATCGGGGATGATAATGCAATTGGACATTGCCAAAGCTTATGATAAAGTAAATTGGTCATACATCAAGAAAGTACTTGGTGTGTTTGGCTTTGACCATAATTGGATCAGATGGGTTATGGCCCTAGTGACTTCCTCTAGCTTTTCAATTTTAATTAATGGCTCACCCTCTGAGCTTTTTCTGCCTTCTCGAGTTCTCAGACAGGGAGATCCGCTCTCTCCTTTTCTCTTCATCCTCATGATGGAAGGGCTGGGGCAGTCCATCAAATTTGCTAGAGCTACCGGAAAAATTCAAGGACTACAACTTTCGGAAAATGGACAAGCACTAACGCATCAACAGGTTGTAGATGATACTATGTTACAGGGGATTCCCATGGTCAAAGAAGTGCTAGCTTACAAACACATTTTGAAATACTTTGCTTCAGCTTCAGGTATGGAAGTCAATCTGTCCAAATCAGAAAAAAAAAAAAAAAAAAAAAAAAAAAAAAAAAAAAAAAAAAAAAAAAAAAAAAAAAAAAAAAAAAAAAAATAATAATAATAATATATAATAATTAATAAAATTAAATAATTAATAATAAATAATATAAAATAAATAAATAAAAAATAAAAAAAATAAAAATAAAAAAATAAATAATATAAATAAATAAATAATAAATAAATAAAAATAAAATATAAAATAAATAAAAATAAAAATCTTTATTACACATATAGCCATCCAGAGAAATGTCTCTAGAATCCTTGGATTTCAAAGAGACTCTCTCCCCTCTAAGTATTTGGGAGTTCCTCTAATGGCTAAACCTATGCTCAAAAGCATATGGGAACCGTTAATCATCAAGATGCAAGACAAGGTCAGGAAATGGGCAAACAGGTCTCTAAATCTAGCGGGTAGATTGGTTCTCACAAAGGCAGTGCTACAAGCTATCCCTGTCTTCATGTTATCAGCTCTCCCAGTGCCAAAAGGAGTTTTACAGCAATTTAGAAACATCCAAAGAGATTTTCTCTGGGGCAAAGAGGAAACAGGGAAAAAATGGGCTTTGGTCTCATGGGATAAGATTTGTAAACCCAAGAAACAAGGAGGCCTCAGATTGGATGATACAAAAATTCTAAGTAAGGTTCTAGGGGCAAAACTTTGGTGGAGATGGGTGAAGGATCCTAAGGCTCAATGGGCAAGCATCTAGAAGGAAAAATATGCAAGTGTCTGGCTTCCTCATGATATCATAAGAATGTCTGGAAATATAAAGGGCTCGCACATTTGGAATAAGGCCTGGGAAAACAGAGAGGTTGTCCAAACAAACTGTTTCTGGGAAATCAGAGATGGAGATCTGGCACTATTCTGGGAGGACAAATGGCAACAAGAACCAACTCTTTTGACATAAGATTTTACGAGCCTCAAACGGGAGATAGACCAACAAATATTAAGGAAAGTCAAGGGCTTTTAGGAACATTCTCAAAACACAGAAAAATGGAGAATATGGAAGGAAGTAGAAGTTATAGATAATAGAAACCTGAACAGTAAAGCAGATACACTTAAGAGGTTGTTGGATCAGAGGATGATACTAGTGACAAAAGGGCAAGATCAACTAATATGGGGAAGTAACAACGAAGGCAACTTTAACATTAAGGAAGCTAAAGGGATTCTCCTTGGGATGGAATCCCAAGCTAAGGATAGAACTTGGCAGAAGCTATGGAGGCACAAGGGCTGGATGAAGATCAAACTCTTTATGTGGCTAGTTCACCATAGAAAAATCTTAACCTGGGATAATATCAGGAAGAATGGTATTCGGGGACCCTCCAGATGCTAGCTTTGCGAAGTTCAAGAGGAGACCTTAGAACACCTTCTCAATAGATGCATTTTCACTTCCACATTATGGGATTTCCTTGCCAACATCTTCAGACAGTCGAATAGAGACAAAGACAGCATCACAAATACCTTGACCAATTGGAGGAATAATTTCTCGGAACATGAAATTCTTAACTCAGCCTGGGCTTTGTTACCAAGTTTCATTGTATGGAATGTGTGGAAAGAGCGCAACAATAGAATTTTCAAAGAAGAGAAGAGGTCAGCTCTTCGAGTGTTAGAGCAAATCTCAAAATAGCTTAAGGAGACAGTCAGCACTACAGTCAGGGATCTCCCTAAAAATCCTCCCTCAGACGCAGAGTTTTCAATTCTCAGGCAATTAGGCATGCAAGGTATATACAAGAAAATAAACATGAGGGAACCGGGTAAGGAGTTCTGGAATCCTCCCCTAGAAGGTTTTTTAAAGTATAACATAGATGGGGCTTCAAAGGGCAATCCGGGCATAGCAGGCTTTGGAGGGGCGCTAAGGGATGAAAATGGAAGCATTATCTCCCTCTTCTATGGGCATCTAGGAAAAGCCACCAACAACATGGCTGAATTAATGGCATTGGAACAAGGCCTGGAATTTCTGAAATAGAACAATTGCCAAAATGTAATAATAGAAGCTGATTCAGTGTTAGTCATCAACGCAGCCAAAAGAATCAGTCATGGAACAGGGTCGGAGAAAGTTTCAAATCATTGGAGGCTAATACAAGTTCTCTAGAAAATTTAAGGACATATTAAGGGACTGCGCACTCTTAGATTCATCCATGTGCATAGAAAAGCCAACAAGTTGGCTGATATCCTGGCCAACCAAGGGGTCGGGTGTATGGATAATAGACTTTGGATGGATTGGCTTGCAATGCTGCCGAGCAACCTAAAGGAGCTCTGCTTTAATCAGGAGGAAGAAGACAAAGAGGTATATAGGAACAAAACACAGGAAGTTAAATAGCAATGATCAATTTTTGGCTCGCTTCTCTTTCCGGGTCTGGTAAAACTATGGAGGAAGATTGGTCAGAGTCAGTGTCTGCTTCTGAGGGAATTTCTTCCCTACACAGTCCCGGAGTCAGGAGCAGGGGTTTCTCTTTCAGCAGAGAGGAAGATTGGAATAATAGTCAGCGGGAAATTTTTCACAAGTTTCGGTGGTAGGTCACTAAACCGTCTACAAAGCGGGTTTGGTGTGATCACACCACTTTCTCACGGAAGGTAGTTTTGAACTTCGGGCAACGATTCCATACAGCTCTTGACGCGTGGATGAGGACAGGGTTGGGAAACCACCCTCATCGCACAAGTACAGAGAGATCACTTTGGCTGTGCGATATTACAGTTCAACCGTCCGATTGGATCAAGAAAATCAACGGCCGGTATGAATCGTAAGGTATGGTGAGGACCGGGGGTTATCCTTCGGGTATCTTCCTGATCTCTTAAGAAGTTTAGTTGGTGGAGATTTCAAGGTAGGATTAGAGTGCTCATGACGTGGATTTTTAGGGTAGGTTCCGCGGAACATGTGGGTCAGATGGTTTATTTTTGTGGGTTATCATTGGAGGGGAAGGCCTTTTTTGAGGATATGACGTCTTAGGTTCTGTCGAGTCCGTTCTTTACAAGCCCTTTAACACTCGGTTTGGTGGCTTGATGTAAATTGTGTAAATTATACTTGTTGTAATGAAATAGAATGTACTACTCTTGCTTAAGCAAAAAAAAACTTAACCTTTTATGCAACTAAATCAAGAAATTAACATAATTCCTCTAGTCAGGCAATCTTTTCAAGAGACTATTCTTTTCAAGAAAATTAACATAACTTTCTTTATATACACTCAAAAACATATTTTTCATATCAAAATAACTATCCTTTGTGCATACAAACATGTGCTTTTATTTTAACACAATCACCCTTACTTCAATACAGAGAGAAATGGAACACATAAAATATTGCAAAAACAAAGCGATGGAACACATAACATTTTGGAAAAACACAAACAAAGAAAAAAATAAAACAAGAGAGACATAGATATACATGGTTCAACCAATTTGGTATATTTCCACATAGAAAGGACTAGTCCTTCCTTTATATTATCCAACAAACTAAGGGATACAACCTACAACAAATCTGTTGCAACTTCCTCTTTTCTCTTATACAATCTCTCCTTTTCTCACAAAGAATGATACATAATCACAATACAATTTCCTCATATAAATCGAGAGTTGCCTTCTAGGGAGAAAAATGAATAAATTAATATAACTTCTATAGTCAAACCCTCCACCAAATGAAAAACCCAAATTGAATATGAAATTACAATATTTTACAAGGAAATTTGTCTCTAAATATTACTTTTAGCAGCGACTGTCCTTGAACCCTCGTAAGGAGGGGGCTAAAAAGGTGCTTCCACACCATGTCGACCCACCTAGAAATAATAGTGGGGGGACAAGCCCCCCCACACCCTGCCTATCAAGGACTGAGATCTAAACAAGACCTCTGAATTAGGAAGATAATCAAGCTCCACACCCAGCCACTCGCATGATAGAGAGTTGTGGCTTTCACACTAGTGGTGGCCAATACATACGATGTAAACGAAATATTTGCGTAACAATAAGAAGAAGTAGACAAAGACAAGAGGATGTCGATTTTTCTCCCGGAAGGGTTTCCACCTTACATCTGGTGTCTCCATGCTCATGATGATGTTTGCGAGTTTCTCATTAGTATTCTCATGATTTATTTGTGATGGTCTATGTGCTACTCATGGTTAATGTTTATCTTTAAATATGCTATTTATATTTTGTTGTTGATGATATATTGATGATCCAGTTAATTGTGTAAGAAAGGGAAAAACTGGTATAAATTCAATCATAGTGCACAATACTGATTCACCCCCCTCTTAGTATTGTTAAGCTTCTAAAAATTGGTATCAGAGGCTGGTTCTTTCAGGTGTAGCTTAACCGTTGGAAATCATATATGGGAATTTTTTTTTGTTGGAATGGATCATCAAGGAGTGTCCCTGCTCAATATTGCAAAGTACTAGGTATGGAAAGAAAAAGTTAAATATTAGTTATTGGCTCTTGGATTTGACATTTTGAAGTTAGTGTGTGAAGGTTGTGAAAAGATCCTATGCAAGCTAAAGTGTTGTAGCATAATGCACAAGCAAGGTGCATGATCTATGAAAATCACCATAATACAGATCTAGAGATGATAACAAATCTAAAATATTCCATAGAGATTTGGGACAAATTGTAGATGCTATATGGAAACATCAATGGAGAGGTCAAGAAGAAAAGAAGAAATAAGAAGAAGAAGAAGAAGGATGCTTTGAAGAAAGAAGCTCAACCCAAAGAGCTCAATCCCACTAGTGTAGAGTCTAATAGGTGATAAGGAGAAATTATAAAATGGCTCAACAGTGCCTAGTGTGTTCCAACAAAGTAGATCTTATGGTAAAAATGTTGATGAATTGTTTCTGATTTATGCATTTAATAGTTGTGATGACAACCATTCAGATTTGATCAGTTAGGATGCTGATGCATTAATTCTTAAGGATGAACTTGATTCAACCATGATTTTAATTAAGGAACTATTTACTGAAGTAAGAAGGTTGAAAAATGTATGTAGAAATCAAGGAAAAAATTTGTAGATTTATGATGACAATGAGGTTGAGATAAAGCAAGAAGGCATCAATTTGAAGACCTAGTTGGAAGAAGCAAAAATATTTGAGGATGTGATGGACGATCAACTAAAAGAAGGTGAAGGATCAATTAGAAAGCTCAAAGCTGAAGTGGTCTCATTGAGAAATCAATTGGAATAGAAGGACAATCAACTCAAGTAAGAGAAAAGCACTAATGCTTTGGACAACCTTCTTAGCAGCCAAAGATCTCCTTTGAACAAATTTGGTATTCAATTTATAAGGGAGAGTCTAGCACACAGGCACATGCAAAGAAGATTGCAAATTCTAAAAGGCCTATAGAAAAAAATGGCACTAGCATGAGCATCAAGAGAGGTAACAAGTAGTATATCCAGCACCAACAAATAAAACAACCTAGAGGAGCAGTAATGAATAGAATGCCCTTCGCTCCAAGAGAGGATTGTGGCACAAATATTAACTTTTAAAGGAGCCAAAACCCCTTTGCTCCTTTGATGGATGATGTGCAATGTTATGTGTGCCACAACTATGGACATGTTGCAGCTAGTTGTAGAAGAAGAGTGTTCAGATCTAGACAACAAAGAATACAGCAATATGGGAAGCCAATGAGGTCTACAACCATCAAGTATACTAGTGTATTTAATGGTTTTTTTCTTGCAACCTGTTTGGCCACAAGGAAATTGATTATAGAACTAGCTAACAAAGCAGATGAATATTTTATGGGAGACAAAGATCTGACATGATGAGGAGGATATTTGACCCCCTTTCATCCTATCTTGGTCATGTGAGATGTTATGCATGTCACAATTTTGGTCACATGGCTAGAAGTTTCCAATTGTCTAGTTCTTGAAAGAAGATCTAAAAAAAAGAGCAACATATCCAGAGTAGACCTAGCAGAAAATTAGAGAAGAATGACAAGAAGTAGCCTACTACAGCGTGGATGACGAAGAAGGAATAACAACCCATGTAGCAGAGAGATTAACCCCCTGTACAACATATTGTTACTTGAAAAAGACATTTTTAAAAGACTACAAAAGAACTATAAGGCTTGCATAGCCTCAAGGGGAGCACATGGTTTGTGTACAAGTTGTAGCAACAATAGTGTGGTGTGTATGAGAGTCTTATTGCATGATTAAGACCACAAGATCAACTATCTTATTCGAGGTATATTGAGCTCAGGGGTAGATATGCACGTAACTGGGGCTTCAAGTTTGCATGTTAATTCACTTTACATTCTCTCATTTATGTTTGTGGCAACTTCATAGTGTAATCATGAGTGAAAATACATGTAGATCAACCTTGTTATACCTGTCATGATTTTTAGTTGCATGTAACCCTAGTATAAGTCATGATTTGGAGTAAGAGTCATTTGACATATATCAAGGGGAGTATCCATTTTTTCCATGTAAGCACATTTGTGTGCAATACATAGCCTTGTACCTTATTGCATTTCACCATTGGGTCTAGTTGGTTGTGCAATCATTGTATTGATCATGCATGGGAGAGATTCATTTTTCATTAGTACGTATTATAGAGGTAAGTCATTTATGGGAATTTTGAAGTCATTGATGTAATGCCTACATGTACATATATATCATTGACATGAGGGTTAGATAGCTTTTGGTTGAGCCATACATGAGAGTCATGAGAGTCATTTCTCTAGGCTTGCATGCAAGGAAGAGCTATTAGTCTAGGCATGTATTGAGAGTCATAATTCAACCATATATGGGCTTTTGGTATCATTTATGTAGCCTTGTATCTTATGTATTAGCCTTGCACTATCTCATTGTATACCATTGGTCAAAGTTGTATGGAGTCAATGGTCAAACTTGGACTAGCCACTTGCATGTGGCAAAGACGAAAAGGAAGCAACTACAGGCATTGTACAATAACATGAATATATTTTTGCAACCCATAAAAAAATATTTAGGGGGAACATCTTCAGTGAGAGAAGAGCATGGTGTTGGCAAAGAGGCTTGTTGGTTACATGGAGGTAGCAGATTTCTTGGTTCCTCATGATTACTTTACAAGTGTTGGAAACTTATATGATTTAATTAGAAAACAATTGATATCAACCAAGTTCATTGGTGTTAGGATGGTGTTCAATGAGGATGGACCGCCCTTTGCCATTGATGTCAAAGGGGGGAAGTGATAAAACCATAAGTGAAGAAGAGAGTAGCCAACTAGAAATGAAGAAGATCAGTTTGGGTAACGTTGTTGAAGGTTTCCATTAATTCCAAAGGGGGAGAATGTTGGTAGCATGGTGTTGGCATTGATGTCAACCATGGAGCCAGTTAGTAAGCTTGACATTGATTTCAACCACTGATGGAGTAGTTACATGATGATTTATTTATTCCAAAGGTTTGCTGAAGGGTATTAAGGTGTGTACATGTATTGGAGATGTCTACAAGAGGCTTGAAACAAGTGACAGATTTTTGGGTAGAGAAAGTGTGATTTTCCTTGTGTGATTTTCTCTTAATGTCATGAAGTGACACTACATTAGTGCTACACTTTGCTAGCTCTATGTCAGTGCTACACTTTGCTAGCTCTATGTCAGCGCATATTGCTACATGGTGGCCAATTTATGCCAGTGCCACTCCTATAGGTGAAGAACATGAAATACCACTCACTTAAAAAAGTGAAATTGTTCATGGTATTTTTTGAGAAGTTTTGATTGACTTAGTTGCAATGTCTATGCTTGAATTGGTCACCAAAGGAATGTGAATGCATTGATTGGTTACTGATGACATTAATGGTGTATTTGGTCAAGCAGTTAATCATTGGATTGGGTCTTCATGAGTTAATGTGGAGCGTGTTTTTTTTGTAGTGATCAATATGGTCAAATATGGTGTTTAGAATTATTGTTAAATGACCAAATGTAGTATCAACTTGGGTTTAGTTAGTGTGTGGATGAGCTATGCGAATGGAGAGAGAGCCACCACTATGCGCATCAGAAAACAATGGAGAGATGATATGAGATAATGTCTCACTATGCATAAAAAAGGTTAGATAGAGAAATTCATGTAGACATTAGATGTTGTATTATGCATATGGACAAAGTGATGGAGCTCAAGTGACCTACGCACATGGGGGATTCACTCAATGAAACTATGACATATCATGTGCGTTCATGGCATACTAAACAATATCCCTAATTTGACTACATTTTGAAAAATACCTCTAAAAATCACATTATTTAAACCCCTATCAATACGAACCTTATACACATTCCCAATTAAAAAACCCCCCATTTTTAATAGATATTGTGTATATCCATTTTTTATTAACATTTTTTATACCCCTTTATACTGCTTCATTAACTTTGAGCTCCATTTTTTATACCTACCAATATAAAAACCCTTTACCCCATATTATATGTTCAATATATTATGTCATTGTTTCCTCAATATATCCCCCAATATGAATGCACATAGTAGGGTATTTCTCCTCTAGTGAAGCACTTATGCCTACGCATAACAGTTCAATGAAGAATGAGGTGTGTTGAAGGAAGCATGGAAAGGTTATAGTATGCAACATTTTGGCACACCTATAGCCAAGATTGTGCACACATGAACATGGCCTAACATATGTA
The DNA here is from genome assembly GCA_000404065.3 of Pinus taeda. Lineage (NCBI taxonomy): Eukaryota > Viridiplantae > Streptophyta > Pinopsida > Pinales > Pinaceae > Pinus > Pinus taeda. The sequence goes on from APFE031637879.1 coordinate 68,580, forward strand.
TCTTATCATTGGAAGAATGATTATCATGTGTGTAGAGCATGGAATATCTAGCTTGTACGCATAACTTGATGTATTGCATTAAAGAAAAAGACAAATATGGAATTTTAGGTTTTTCTCATGGTCAATTCTTGGGTTGATTTATTATGTGGAGATTAGATTGTTGAAGTGTGCATTGAGTATCATGTGCTTTGTGCACCAATGCGCATAGAGCAATTCTTGAGGACTGAAGAGTCAATGTACCAGGGATCAATATGAGTCAAAGGATGTAATAGTGCATCGGACTATAGTTTGAGTGGAAGAGTGTGGAAAAAGTTTAGTTTTGGCTAAGTGTGCAGAGGAACCCAGTTGCATGGAGAGGGATAAATACTATTGGTTGTGTATTTTTTTGTCCTAACAATGTTGTTGCGGGGATCATTGTTCTATTATCATGCTACTAATTTATTGAGAAAGTTTGTTGGTTTGGGTTGAAATTTTGAATTCATGTCATAATGCCTATATGGCTATAATACTTGTGAAGAGTGTGTACGGCCAAGTGTGAGCCAATATAATGACGTCAAAACCATGTTCATTGTTTATTGTACTAAGTTATAGAGTTGTATGTATGCTTCCAGTTATGTTGGTGTATTAAGGGTTTGGTTTTTCAAGTGTATGTGAGTTGAGTGAGATATGTTAAGTGAGTTTTTGTTGAGGGTAGATTGATTATGAGCAGAGTATTGTATTTTTGAGAGAGGTTTGATTGATTATGAGAGGTTGTTTGTGTAATAGAGAGAGAGAGATTGTATGAGCATTTTGTTTGATTCGGTTGATGAGATTAGTGTTAATGTGGGTCCAATGTGAACAATGGGATGAAACACGACCCATGATGTTTGATTTTGTTGCAGGTGGATCTTAGTCTAAAATATTGTGAAACATGGTCCACAAAAGCTTGAAGGTTGGGGCCTTCAATGGGAAAGTGGTGACTTTCAAACTCAAGGTGTATCGACATCCTTCAGTTATTTCCCTGAGAAATTGGGAGTAGTGGCTTCCTTCTAGTGGTGGCTGGAAAGGCTAATGGGTGTTGGGGCATCTAGTAGGTGGTTCCCTACCTAGTTGTGAGAGTGGTGATCTACAAAGTTCAAGAAGTGGTGGCTACTGTTAAGTAGTGGCCTATAACAAGTAGTTACTTTCATGATGACAAGTTGTGGCTTGCACACTAGTGATGGATAGTGCATGTGATGTAAAATAAATATTTGCATAATAATAAGAAGAAGCAGATGGAGACAAATAGGTGGTAGTTTTTCTCCCATAAGGGTTTCCACCTTACATCTAGTGTCTCCATGTGCATAATGATTTTTATGTGTTTCTCATTATTATTCACATGATTTACTTGTGATGGTTTATGTACTACTTAGGGTTCATGTTTATCTTTATTTCTGCTATTTATATTGTCTTGTTGATGATTCCATTAATTTTGTAACAAAGGAAAAGACTGGCATAAGTTGAATCATAGTGCACAATACTGATTCACCCCTCTCTTAGTATTATCAAGCTTCCAATAGAAAAATAGGAAGAACAAGAGGATGGGGGAAGAAAAAGAAAAGGGTAAGAGAAAGAAGGAGGAGGAGTGAAAGGATAGGAATAGGTAGAAGAAAAATAAGGAGAGGATAAGGGAGACATGGGGAGGGAGAGGAGGAGAGGAGTGGAGGGGGGAAGAAAAATAGGAGTGGAATATGGGAAGGATAAGAATGAGGAGAAAAAATAGAGGGGGAGAATTGGGGGAAGAGAAAGGAAAACTGAAAAGCCATATCTAAAACCTAAAACCCATTTGCAAAAATAGTTTCAAAACTCCAATTTCCATCTTCAAAACCCACATCACATTCTATTTGAAATATACAAATTTTAAAAGTTGGGAAAAATGCCAAAAACATTACGTATGAATCCAAGAGATCTAACGATGCCCTATAAATCTTCCTTTCTTTCGTCTATTAGGAGTCCCCACGAATCTCTTTAAGATCCAAGAAGCTCTACCCCTCAATCATGTGAAAATGAAATAAAATGAAGCTACAAAATGGATCCATTTCTTGATTGGTTTACAAATATTTCCTTCATAAAAATCCTTATTGAAAACTAGGTCAGTGAAATATTACAGAATTCAAGTTAAGTAGAATAAAAGAAAAAGGTTTTATCAATTGTGATTATTATTTCTTTTTTATGCTCAAGAATATCATAGGATAATTGAAGGTGGAGTAAAGTGGAAAGGAGTTTCCATCTCTAAGAGAGGACAAAGAAACTTATAATGTCTCTCCAAGGAAGTTTTAAGACGATAAAACCGAGTAACAAAGAATTGGAAGATTACAATATTAACATATTAAGTTAGTTGGGAAGTGGAAATGTAGAGACATTGATGAATATACATATGTTCCCTATAGGCATAAATCCTTAGGGAAATGAACGAATATGCTTTGAGGATACCCATAGCTCTTACCAATCCTACCAAAATCAAACAAGTTGATAGGGAGGAAATATTTAACATGAATTTAGACTAGGTGGTTTTTGACAACACCAATTACTTAACAACAATATGAGTAGCAGTTATTTTCTTCTTTAGTGATAAAACACAAGAAAATATCACTAAAGTCATCCAATAAGAAATTAAAATATTGCAGTGCTAATGGATTAAGTTGGGTAGGAAGTGGAAGAGTGGAGATACCAATGGTTCAAAATTGTGTTCTAGGCAAGCCTAATTCATTGGGGATCTAAAAGATTGTAATTTAATGATATGACAGTGATATCAATTTCACCAAAATTAAATAAGTTGAGACGTAAGAATCCTTTAACATGAATCTAGGCTAGGTGATATATCCTAATATTAGGTAATTAATGTTTGGAATGTGACATTCTTTGCATGGTATATTTTGGATATGTTTTGTGGTTTTTTTAATAAAGGATTTTCTACATTGTGATTTAATCCCACATAAGGAATTAGGGTTTTAATGTAATTCACAGTGAACATATTAGGTTTTTAGATGTTGCATAATACCTAAATGTTATGTATCCTCAAATTAACACAATGAAGAAAATGAAAATGTGGTTCTAAGGTTTGTTGATTTTTATAATTAAACATTTCTAAAGTAAAAAATGAGTATTGTGTGTATGTCATTAATATTCTTTTCATTTTCCTTAAATATATATAAGGATGGTGTATTTTAAGTCTTTCAAGTGGGAATGCAATCACAAGTTTGGCCAGATTTTAATCGTTTAAAACTCATGTCTAAATATATAGATAGATTCGGTGCCTTGAAAGCTTAGATTTTTACGAATTTAAGTGATTTTTACCCATTTTCACAAAAGAAAAAATTTACTACACTGCTGTTCAATTTGAAAGGGAAATACACTAATATTCCACAATTTGAAAAGGAAATACACTAATATTCCACCTAATTTAGAATATTCCAGATGAACATGGTCCATTAAAAAAAATTTGACAAAGGCCTGCTTTATTCCGGGAATCCCCAATAAAATATGTGGGTTTGCGTTGCCTCTTGCCACTTACTCTTCTAAGTACTAAATAGGTAGGTTTGCGTCGCCTCCTGCCAGTGACAGGGCAACCGTTCCACTTTATAGTCAATGGCAGACTATTCCCCATTACACCGGAATGCTTATCCCCTTTGATAGGATTACAACCACAAGTCGGCTTGGTAGGGCTGAATTTAGCGGCATCTGCCCTCGGCTGTTTTATATGGCCTTACGTTGAACCTTGGCAATACCCTGTTCATTTTCTGGGGATTCTGATAGTTTCATATTCCATGGTTCGTTCACAGTTAATCGGCGTGTTATTTCTCTTCTGGGCAGTACTGACAGCCGCCGATCCAGAGGCTAAACTTCTGAGCTTGGGATGTAGTACGGTCAAGAGTACCAACGTCACCCTTTTCAACAACAATTTGAATGCTGTGCTTGAAGCCTTACGTGCCAAGATTGTTTCTTCTGGTGTTGCTACCGCTGAGCAAGTAATAGGTGCAGACCCAGTGTATGGCCTGGCGCAGTGCAGAAATGATAAATCCCCCTCCGATTGCCTCAAATGTATTACCGTCGCAGAGAAGCAAATTCGCACCTGCTCCGCTGTATCTGGCGGCAGATTCATGTACGATGGCTGTTTCTTGCGATACGAGAGCGACAATTTCTACTCCCAAGCCACGGGCCTTGGTAACACGCGGTTCTGCGGTGCCACTAAGGCCAGCGGCGACAGTAATCAGTTTTCTGAAACGGCCCAAAATTTGATAGGCGATCTCATAACGGTAGCTCCGAAAACCGCTGGGCTTTTTGCTGCGCTGCTCCGAAATACGAGTGAAGGGCCATCAAATAGTACCATCTATGCTCTTGCTACGTGCCTGCGGTCTATTAATGAATTAGGGTGCAGTGAATGCCTGGGAATAGCAGAGGGCAATATCAAAATTTGTCTCCCTCAAACGGAGGGACGGGCTGTGGACGTTGGCTGCTATCTGCGATATGCCACGTATGCCTTTTTCCCGAGCAACGCCACCACGGATCTCACTGCCCTCTTCTCTTCAGGTTCTGAAAATTTCCAATGCCTTTAGTATCTTCCTTCTAGTCTGTTAGGTCTAACTTTTACATTTGCCCGTTTGGGTTTGAAGTATGGAAATTACAATACTATGGTTAGGAAGCTGGCATTTTTTATTTTGAATTAAGAGGATCTATTATTTTATTGATTATATGTACAATCAAAATATTATTTTATGTACTCGTGCCTAAAAACAAATCGTTATATTTCTTAATCCATGCATAACAATATTTAAACTATTCGATTAAAGTATTTTTTAAATGTTATTATGTGAGACATATTTATTTAATATTTTATATATTTTGAATAAATAACCTGTCCATGCATTAATAATTTTAACTTTTTTAAATGTTATTTGTATTTATTTAATATTTTATAATTATATATTTTATTTGGAATAAATATTTGATACGAGTTTTATTAAAATATATTTTTATCTAATAGAAAGTGGTTTAATTTATTGATTAATATTTTTTAAATATGTTTTTTTATTATTTTAATTAAAATTTTTAAATTTTAAAATTAGATTTATGTTTAATATGTAAAATTTGAACTTAAATTTATTTATACATTCAAAATTACAATTTAAAAAACAAATTACCGTATTCTTTCCTGAAATAAAACAAAAGAAACGCGATCTTGGAGAAGGCCACCCAAGCCCAGCCAAAATAAACAAGAGTGAATAACGAGAAATGATGATAGATCATTCTGTAGCACGGAGAAACAGAGCTTTCCTCGGCAATGAATTCGTGAGCCTACCTAATGACCGACCTTCTCTTTTTCTCATGCGCGGTGAGCACAATAAACTAACGGGTGGTACCCAACCACCTTTGCAGTACGAGTAGCAGCCATGATGTAGTAGAGCCATGGAGTGTTACATTTAGGTTTTGGTTAGCGTTTTATGAAAAGGTTTATTTCATCTATAAATTAAATTATGTTTTTAAAATATATAATAGGAGTGGTTTTTAATTTGATTTTTTGAATTTTCAGATGTTGGAATTTGGCGGAAAAAATTGAGGTGAAATCTTAATTTGTGTTATGTAAACTGGTTTTTTTTACTATATATATGAATTCAACACCCTCAAAAACTTCTAGGGCACTTAAAAGTATGAAGTTTGACAACTTTTACAGGGATTTACAACTAGCATTTGCACTTTATGTTGCAAAGGAAACGCCGTAAGGCATAGAGTGGGGAAGAATAGCATAGAGTGGGGAAGAATAGAGACATGTATAGAGTGGGGAAGAATAGCATAGAGTGGGGAAGAATAGGGACATGTGAATGGACATTGTTGAAAGCAAAGGTGGAAGAGAATGAGTTACAATTGCAATAGTTAGCTATGTGTATTCTGAAAATGAATATTTTGTAAATAATGACAGTTTGTGGAACAATTTATAAAAGGTATGCCATCAACTACACAATTGATATCTACAGAAATAGAAGGCTAGAAAACAAGAATTTTAATTTATAAAATCCAATTTACATGGTTGGTCAACATGTAGAAACCCCTTGTGTCATCGCTCTGTCCAAGTGGGGAATAATAATATGACAGTGGAATCACTATTGTGAATATGCAGAGACATAATACTATGCCATGCTTATAGATCGTTGTTGGCTGAATGACTTGCAATTGGCTTTCAAGCTGCTGCTGGTTCACCATAAGTTGGATCTACAAAATATTAGTTGGATTTGAAGAACAAATAAAGCTAGGATAAAAAGTCCAAATTTATGAAATTATTAGTTTATTCCTTCCCCACCTTTCCATTGTTGTTATTATTATTATAATACTAATAATAATGTTATTATTATTACCAGATAGCTCCTTGGATGCCGTCAAACAGTTAATATTTATTTTATTAGAACAAATCAAGGTATGGATAGAAAGCTAAAATTTCTGAAATTATTAGTTTCTTCCTTCCCCTCTTTCTCGCTCTTAGCATTATGACACTTCCTTTCACATCCTACAGTGGATTGAACTTGCAAGAAAATTCGAGGTGAACCTTATACCTCTGCCTCTTCTATTCATTTTTGTACATAAGGAGGTATATACATCTTCAGTTCATATTTCTAGCCATTGTCAACACCTAATACATGCTTTTGTATACAGGGAATTAAATTTTCATCATGTTTGAACTCAACTATTTGCCTTCCAAGGCTGGCTAAAATGGTTGTTGGGCTAAGGGCCTCCACTGCAAATATTTTTATTGACAATGGCCCTTACAGAGAGTTTATTTTCAAGCATTTTCAAGTGGCTTCTGTGGATGAAGAAAGTGCAGCAGTAGTTCTGGTAATTTGATTAAAACTGGATCGAGAGAAGTTTTTGTCCAATGTTTATTGAGAGTAAAATTAGTCTTTTAACTAGATGTTATGTATAGGCAATTGTTAAAAATGGTCAACTAAGGTCCAATTCCACTATGGACGGCTCCTTTGTATGAGATGATGATGGCATTGGATTCCTCTTCTCGAGAGGACCAATTTTGACCTAAAGCACGATGGATTCTGACAGGCAGAAATGTATATTTGAAGTCAAGCCCACAATGTTGGTTTTGGTCAAGGTCAGCCCCACAGTCATGTAGGCTCATGAAGCCCAAAAGACATGACATTTGACCCACATTGAATTGTATAAATATAAGATGAGTTCACTCCATTTTTGCATCATCACACATGATTTTCTCTTTCCTCTCATGATGGATCCGACTTTCTTTGAGAAACTATCTCTCTCCCATACGTGCAAATTTTTGGAGGACGGATTTCCTGTGATTTTCTGCGGTTGACTTTTCCAGTACACAGAGCAGCATTGACCAGGCACTTTGACCAACTGTTTGACTACGACTTTGATGGATTATTACTCTGCTAGCTAGGCTGCACTTGTGAGCAGAGGAACCAGGCACAAACTGAGGTGTTTGACCACAGGACTGAGGCAGGTTTAACCGCAGACTGTTGACCAAGTTTTGACCAGACTTTTGAAGGCTGCCTTGACTGCATTTTGACTGCCTAGAGAGGGTTAATTTCTCTCTCCTTTTACCGAATAGATTGGGCTGATTTGACTGAGCTGTTAACCGTTGATTGCTGACTGGTTAGGATAGCTTTGACTATTGTTGACTTCTACATATGTGACTTTGACTTTTGGACATTTGATTGGGATCATCTATGGCAAGTCAATATATTGAGTTTGACTAATGTATCATTGTACTTATGGATTTCTCTCTATGTGAACATTTGATATTATCAAGAAGAAAAGATCTGTGGGTTTTCCCCCTTGTCGGGTTTTGCCCTGGCTTTAAGTCTAAATCATGGTGTCCTCTTGTCTTGGCTTGTCTTTTGCATTTATGTTTGATGTTTTTTCATCAGTTATTGTCATGTGATAATGGTCAATGTGATTGCTAATGGATTAATGGAATTAATAATGGGCTAATGGATTAATGAAGTAACTGACCTCTGACCTAAGCAAAGAACATGTTAACTCAAAAATTAACATGGTATTAGAGCTAGCTAAGGTCAAGCCCAAGCAAGAGGAGGAATGCAATCTCAAGAGATGAAGCAGTGGACTGTTAATGTATTTGAAGTATCTTGTTGCAAGCCCTCGAAAACATGAGAGGTCTTGAAAAATAATACAAGTCTAGGTATATGCAAGAGCTGGGCTAAATAGCTCATGAAGGCCATTAATCAAATCTGAAGATGCTAAAGTCCTCCTTCAGTAGCTAAACCACGTGTCATGATAAGAAGTCAATGAAGAGTTTTGTTTTAAGAATTTGTTGATCTGAGTCCAATCTTCTCATTGGATAAAGCAATCAACAGTATGTTTGAAGATCTGATCCCTTTGGCACCTCTGCATCAGAATTCTGACGCTAGCAGTCCTTCCATCCAATCACCTGTGCTCACATAAATTCAAGTCTTGTAAACAAAGATGTCCAACAAGCAAATTTTTTGAGGATCAAATAAGTGACTCTAGGGATACATATATTTATTTGGATTTGATCAATGAATTAAAGAATTCAAATTAAGTAGAATAAAAGAAAAAGGTTTTATCAATTGTGATTATTATTTCTTTTTTATGCTCAAGAATATCATAGGATAATTGAAGGTGGAGTAAAGTGGAAAGGAGTTTCCATCTCTAAGAGAGGACAAAGAAACTTATAATGTCTCTCCAAGAAAGTTTTAAGACGATAAAACCGAGTAACAAAGAATTGGAAGATTACAATATTAACATATTAAGTTAGTTGGGAAGTGGAAATGTAGAGACATTGATGAATATACATATGTTCCCTATAGGCATAAATCCTTAGGGAAATGAATGAATATGCTTTGAGGATATCCAGAGCTCTTACCAATCCTACCAAAATCAAACAAGTTGATAGGGAGGAAATATTTAACATGAATTTAGGCTAGGTGGTTTTTGACAACACCAATTACTTAACAACATTATGAGTAGCAGTTATCTTCTTCTTTAGTGATAAAACACAAGAAAATATCACTAAAGTCATCCAATAAGAAATTAAAATATTGCAGTGCTAATGGATTAAGTTGGGTAGGAAGTGGAAGAGTGGAGATACCAATGGTTCAAAATTGTGTTCTAGGCAAGCCTAATTCATTGGGGATCTAAAAGATTGTAATTTAATGATATGACAGTGATATCAATTTCACCAAAATTAAATAAGTTGAGACGTACAGATCCTTTAACATGAATCTAGGCTAGGTGATATATCCTAATATTAGGTAATTAATGTTTGGAATGTGACATTCTTTGCATGGTATATTTTTTATATGTTTTGTAGTTTTTTTAACAAAGGTTTTTCTACATTGTGATTTAATCCCACATAAGGGATTAGGGTTTTAATGTAATTCACAGTTAACATATTAGGTTTTTAGATGTTGCATAATACCTAAATGTTATGTATCCTCAAATTAACACAATGAAGAAAATGAAAGTGTTGTTCTAAGGTTTGTTGATTTTTATAATTAAACATTTCTAAAGTAAAAAATGCGTATTGTGTGTATGTCATTAATATTCTTTTTATTTTCCTTAAATATATATAAGGATGGTGTATTTTAAGTCTTTCAAGTGGGAATCCAATCACAAGTTTGGCCAGATTTTAATCGTTTAAAACTCATGTCTAAATATATAGATAGATTCGATGCCTTGAAAACTTATATTTTTACGAATTTATGTGATTTTTACCAATTTTCACAAAAGAAAAAATTTACTACACTGCTGTTCAATTTGAAAGGGAAATACACTAATATTCCACCTAATTTAGAATATTCCAGATGAACATGGTCCATTAAAAAAAATTGACCAAGGACCGCTTTATTCCGGGAATCGCCAATAAAATATGTGGGTTTGTGTTGCCTCTTGCCACTTACTCTTCTAAGTACTAAATAGGTAGGTTTGCGTCGCCTCCTGCCAGTGACAGGGCAATCGTTCCATTTCATAGTCAATGGCAGACTATTCCCCATTACACTGGAATGCTTATCCCCTTTGATAGGATTACAACCACAAGTCAGCTTGGTAGGGCTTAATTTAGCGGCATCTGCCCTCGGCTGTTTTATATGGCCTTACGTTGAACCTTGGCAATACCCTGTTCATTTTCTGGGGATTCTGATAGCTTCATATTCCATGGTTCGTTCACAGTTAATCAGCGTGTTATTTCTCTTCTGGGCAGTACTGACAGCCGCCGATCCAGAGGCTACACTTCTGAGCTTGGGATGTAGTACGATCAAGAGTACCAACGTCACCCTTTTCAACAACAATTTGAATGCTGTGCTTGAAGCCTTATGTGCCAAGATTGTTTCTTCTTGTTTTGCTACCGCTGAGCAAGTAATAGGTGCAGACCCAGTGTATGGCCTGGTGCAGTGCAGAAAGGATAAATCCCCCTCCGATTGCCTCAAATGTATTACCGTCGCAAAGAAGCAAATTCGCACCTGCTCCACTGTATCTGGCGGCAGATTCATGTACGATGGCTGTTTCTTGCGATTCGAGAGCGACAATTTCTACTCCCAAGCCACGGGCCTTGGTAACATGCGGTTCTGCGGTGACACTAAGGCTAGCGGTGACAGTAATCAGTTTTCTGAAACGGCCCGAAATTTGATAGGCGATCTCATAACGGTAGCTCCGAAAACCGTTGGGCTTTTTGCTGTGCTGCTCTGAAATACGAGTGAAGGGCCATCAAATAGTACCATCTATGCTCTTGCTTCGTGCCTGCGGTCTATTATTGAATTAGGGTGCAGTGAATGCCTGGGAATAGCAGAGGGCAATATGAATGTTATTCCTATGCATGCAAATGCATATACTTTCAAAAATGATCATTTCCATTGTAGGCTTAACACCACATGTTGTTGTTTCCTACATGCAAATGTATATTATTTTCAAATGGACGCTAACATAGATATTGCACGTGTATACATCCTATTCTAAAATAAACTAAGATAATAGTTTTTATAGCTTAAAAGTAATCACATATAATGTTCTAAAGAAATATAACTCAACTTCTATCCATGAAAAGAATATATCTTTATAACACCATGGATATTCTTTGTGCGTGCAAGAGCTTATCATAATAGCCCTTCTTTAGTGTACTCAACCCATATTCCCTTCTTTATAATTTTACCATCATTAGCTATTATTTTCATGTAAACAAATGCATACTTCTTTTCAAAATCAAGTCAATATAACCTTGTTTCTCTATCTTTCTACATGGAAGTTTCTCATGCTTCATCTTCAAGAAATTACCATAGGTAACCATCATTTATGCATAAAAATCAAACAACAATAACAAGGTTAACTTAACCTTTTATGCGATGCTTGGTTGTGACTTTTTGTTGATCAACGGGAGCAGAGGTAGAGGTGACCAGGGTTTACAACTTTGGCGGCGAGTTTCTCGCCATGGATAGGCACAGAGGAGGGGCCTCCACTCCCTCCTATAAGGAAGTAGTGGCCAACAAGGGTAAGAGGTCTCTGGAGAAAGGAAATGGCGAGGCGGAGGAAGGTAGAAATAACAGGGAAAAGGAATTAGAAAACACCAAAACGAAGGAGAAGGATGGCACTAAAGACAAGAAAGAAAATGACAAAATACAGATAACAAAAGACAAAAATCAGAAGAGTTAGTGCAAACCCAGAGCTGAAATTACTCCTAGAGTAGTTTTAAATAATCCTGCACTGTAGGAACACAGAGATCACATGCACACTTATGCAATCATATGCAAATTTATGGGGCTATGGCCCACTGAAAACGCTTTACAAACATGGATAAAATACCACTAGAAGCCCAAAGGTAGCATTGACCTACATGTAGGGTCCAAAGGTTTTTTCACTATGGTCTTCACTAACATTGAAGATAAGGACAACGTGTTTGAAGGCGGGCCCTACTTGTATGCAGCAACAGGGCTTTATATGAGACCCTGGACGATGAACTTTGTTCCAGAACGGGAAACTTTTACTTCAGTTCCGGTTTGGGTTAGACTCTATTCTCTACCGCTTGACTATTGGCAAGTTGATTCCCTGGCAACCATAGGTAACAAATTAGGAAGATTTATTAAAGTCTATGAAGCCACAAGGAGCGGAAAATACACTTCTTTTGCTAGGATCTGTGTTGAAATGGATCTATCCAGAGATCTCCCAGATGAAGTCATCTTGGAGGTTTATGATGAGGAATGGGTGCAAACAGTAGACTATGAACATATTCCTTTTAGATGTCGTAGATGCCATGAACATGGACACCTTCTAAGAAACTACCCCCTCAGTTTGGCAGAGAACAAAAGCAAGATGAACGCAAAGAAAGACTTAGAGAGCTTTCACAAAGTAGTTCATAAAGGAAAAAGCAGGAAAAAAGGGATAAAACAACATCAGGCTGAAGGTAAAATGGGTAGCCAGAACCAGTTCCAAGTTCTTGAAGAGGAGGAAGAAATAACAGTAGAAGATCAAGCTATGAATGAAGAGAATGGGAAGAAGGAAGAGAATAAAGAAAGAGATCAGAAAAAGGAAAACGAAAAACAGAAGGGGATTATGCTGAATGAATCAATGCTGGAAATGGATCAGGATATAACCCAAAGTGATATGGATATGGAGGACAATGAGCTTCAGGAGATTTTGGACAGAGAAAACCTAGATCTAGAAGGCTTCTTGGCTCAGGGTACTACTGGAGGGGTAGAATCACTACCACAAGAAGAGCTCAATCAGATTCAACAACTATTCTTATGGAAAACCCAGGCAAAGGGTTTAGAGGGAGTAAAGAACATTGAAAGGCAGAGCAGCGACGAGATGAAAGTAGCGAAAATGACTCCAGGGTTAGCACCGAGAAATCCAGGGGAAAAAAGAGGTCGGAAAAAACAAAATGAGCTACTAATGGAATGTGGAAAGCTTATGGTGAACTCAGGTAAGATGAAAGACCTAACCAGTTACTCCTTTACCAATATTTAATTATGAAGTTCACAACTTGGAACATTAGAGGGTTGGGTAGCAAGAGAAAACAGAGAATGAGGAATAATAGAATGAAACAAGAAGGTCCGGACATAATTTTTGTCCAAGAGAGAAAATGTTCCATTCATAAACTAAGGCAAATCCATAGTAAATGGCTTAGTAGATTTGAGTTTCTAGAAGTTAAAGCAGAAAATACAGCAGGAGGCATCCTCACTCTTTGGAATCCCCAAAATATTGGTATTATTGATGCGGAGGCTTCTAGGAATTATTTATCAGTTGTTATGCAACCAGTAGGAGACAGGGAAACTTACCTAGTCACAAATGTTTATGGTCCTCAAAGGTTAGATGACAAAATCAAGTTCATTGACTCTCTGGTGGATCTAAGAACCAAACATGCAGGACTACCTTGGGTCCTAGGAGGAGACTTCAATATGATCAGATCTCTATCGGAGAAAAAAGGAGGCACAAGAACTCTAAATAAAGATTCCTTAGCCTTCCAAATCTTCTCAGAAAACATGAACCTTGTTGATATTGACACAAACAATGGTCATTGTACCTGGAACAATAAACGAGGAGGTGACTCTTAGGTAGCCTCCAAGTTAGATAGATTCATGATCTTTGAGGATCTCATGCTTATAGATAAGGAAATAATAACTGGAATTCTTTCCTTTGGAGGCTCAGATCACTGGCCAGTTCAAATGGAAATCAAAGGAATAGGCACCCCAAGAAATAGACCTTTTAGATTTGAAAACATGTGGCTTTCTCACCCAGAATTCCTCAGTATCATCGAAGAATGGTGGGTCGAGGATCTGCAAACCCAAGGATCAATTATGTTCCTGCTTCACAAAAGATTAAAGTTCATCAAACTGAAGCTTAAAGCCTGGAATAAAAATGAATTTGGTAATATTTTCGTAGGAAAAAGACATTTGGAAAAGAAATAATGGAGCTCAATCAAGTTTTAATCAAGGAGGGTTTTAACAAGGAAAAAAATGACCAAGTTGAGAAACAACACCAGGAGTGGGAAAAGTTGTGCCATCAAGAGGAAATTTTTTGGAAACAGAAATCAAGAATTCAATGGCTAAAAGAAGGAGAGAGAAATACTAAATTTTTCCATAAAACCACTATAGCAAACAGGACTTACAACAGAATCTCTTCGATCAAGGATGAGGAAGGGCAGACACATCAGTCCCATGAGAAGATAGAAGCAGTGTTAGTTAAGCACTTCCGAGGTATTGCTCAGGAAAACACTCTAGACAGCGATCCTTTCATCCAGGACCTCATAAAGCATATCCCCAAGTTGGTGTCCAGAGAGGATAATGGTAATCTCAACAGACCAGTTACTGAAAAGGAGGTCTGTGAGGTCCTCAAGGAAATGAAAAATGGTAAGGCTCTAGGTCCGGATGGTTTCAATGTAGAATTCTTCAAATCTTGTTGGAGTATTGTCAAAGAAGAGACTATAAGGGTTGTGGAAGACTCCAAGCGGAACAAAACCATTTTGAGGGCTCTCAATACCTCCTTTATCTCGCTTATTCCGAAGCAGGATAATGCACAAAATCCAGAGAAGTACAGACGTATAGCTTTATGCAATTTTGTTTATAAGATAATTTCCAAAGTTGTGGCCAATAGACTTAAAACTTTATTGCCTTTGCTGGTTTCGGGGGAACAATCAGGGTATGTGGAGGGCAGACAAATATTAGACAACATCATACAAGCACACGAGGTGGTACACTCATTAACCAGTGAAAGGAAATCGGGGATGATAATGCAATTGGACATTGCCAAAGCTTATGATAAAGTAAATTGGTCATACATCAAGAAAGTACTTGCTGTGTTTGGCTTTGACCATAATTGGATCAGATGGGTTATGGCCCTAGTGACTTCCTCTAGCTTTTCAATTTTAATTAATGGCTCACCCTCTGAGCTTTTTCTGCCTTCTCGAGTTCTCAGACAGGGAGATCCGCTCTCTCCTTTTATCTTCATCCTCATGATGGAAGGGCTAGGGTGGTCCATCAAATTTGCTAGAGCTACCGGAAAAATTCAAGGACTACAACTTTCGGAAAATGGACAAGCACTAACGCATCAACAGTTTGTAGATGATACTATGTTACAGGGGATTCCCATGGTCAAAGAAGTGCTAGCTTACAAAAATTTTTTGAAAGACTTTGCTTCAGCTTCAGGTATGGAAGTCAATCTGTCCAAATCAAAAAAAAATTCTTTAATACACATATAGCCATCCAGAGAAATGTCTCTAGAATCCTTGGATTTCAAAGAGACTCTCTCCCCTCTAAGTATTTGGGAGTTCCTCTAATGGCTAAACCTATGCTCAAAAGCATATGGGAACCGTTAATCATCAAGATGCAAGACAAGGTCAGGAAATGGGCAAACAGGTCTCTAAATCTAGTGGGTAGACTGGTTCTCACAAAGGCAGTGCTACAAGCTATCCCTGTCTTCATGTTATCAGCTCTCCCAGTGCCAAAAGGAGTTTTACATCAATTTAGAAACATCCAGAGAAATTTTCTCTGGGGCAAAGAGGAAACAAGGAAAAAATGGGCTTTGGTCTCATGGGATAAGATTTGTAAACCCAAGAAACAAGGAGGCCTCGGATTGGATGATACAAAAATTCCAAGTAAGGTTCTAGGGGCAAAACTTTGGTGGAGATGGGTGAAGGATCCTAAGGCTCAATGGGAAAGCATCTAGAAGGAAAAATATGCAAGTGTCTGGCTTCCTCATGATATCATAAGAATGTCTGGAAATATAAAGGGCTCGCACATTTGGAATAAGGCTTGGGAAAACAGAGAGGTTGTCCAAACAAACTGTTTCTGGGAAATCAGAGATGTAGATCTGGCACTATTCTAGGAGGACAAATGGAACCAAGAACCAACTCTTTTGACATAAGATTTTACAAGCCTCAAACAGGAGATAGACCAACAAATATTAAGGAAAGTCAAGGACTTTTAGGAACATTCTCACAACACAGAAAAATGGAGAATATGGAAGGAAGTAGAAGTTAGAGATAATAGAAACCTGAACAGTAAAGCAGAGACACTTAAGAGGTTGTTGGATCAGAGGATGATACTAGTGACAAAAGGGCAAGATCAACTAATATGGGGAAGTAACAACGAAGAAAAATTTAACATTAAGGAAGCTAAAGGGATTCTCCTTGGGATGGAATCCCAAGCTAAGGATAGAACTTGGCAGAAGCTATGGAGGCACAAGGGCTGGATGAAGATCAAACTCTTTATGTGGCTAGTTCACCATAGAAAAATCTTATCCTGGGATAATATCAGGAAGAATGGTATTCAGGGACCCTCCAAATGCCAGCTTTGCGAAGTTCAAGAGGAGACCTTAGAACACCTTCTCAATAGATGCATTTTCACTTCCACATTATGGGATTTCCTTGCCAACATCTTCAGACAGTCGAATAGAGACAAAGACAGCATCACAAATACCTTGACCAATTGGAGGAATAATTTCTCGGAACACGAAATTCTTAACTCAGCCTGGGCTTTGTTACCAAGTTTCATTGTATGGAATGTGTGGAAAGAGCGCAACAGAAGAATTTTCAAAGAAGAGAAGAGGTCCGCTCTTCGAGTGTTAGAACAAATCTCAAAACAGCTTAAGGAGATAGTCAGCACTACAGTCAAGGATCTCCCTAAAAATCCTCCCTCAGAAGCAGAGTTTTCAATTCTCAGGCAATTAGGCATGCAAGGGCTGAGCATGCAAGGTATATACAAGAAAATAAACATGAGGGAACTGGGTAAGGAGTTCTGGAATCCTCCCCTGGAAGGTTTTTTAAAGTATAACATAGATGGGGCTTCAAAGGGCAATCCGGGCATATCAGGCTTTGGAGGGGCGCTAAGGGATGAAAATGGAAGCATTATCTCCCTCTTCTATGGGCATCTAGGAAAAGCCACCAACAACATGGCTGAATTAATGGCATTGGAACAAGGCCTGGAATTTCTGAAATAGAACAATTGCCAAAATGTAATAATAGAAGCTGATTCAGTGTTAGTCATCAACGCAGCCAAAAGAATCAGTCACAGAACAGGGCCGGAGAAAGTTTCAAATCATTGGAGGCTAATACAAGTTCTCTAGAAAATTTAAGGACATATTAAGGGACTGCGCACTCTTAGATTCATCCATGTGCGTAGAAAAGCCAACAAGTTGGCTGATATCCTGGCCAACCAAGGGGTCAGGTGTATGGATAATAGAGTTTGGATGGATTGGCTTGCAATGCTGCCGAGCAACCTAAAGGAGTTCTGCTTTAATGAGGAGGAAGAAGACAAAGAGGTATATAGGAACAAAACACAGGAAGCTAAATAGCAATGATCAGTTTTTGGCTCGCTTCTCTTTTCGGGTCTGGTAAAACTATGGAGGAAGATTGGTCAGAGTCGGTCTCTGATTCTGAGGGAATTTCTTCCCTACACAGTCCCGGAGTCAGGAGCAGGGGTTTCTCTTTCAGCAGAGAGGAAGATTGGAATAATAGTCAGCGGGAAATTTTTCACAAGTTTCGGTGGTAGGTCACTAAACCGTCTACAAAGCGGGTTTGGTGTGATCGCACCGCTTTCTCACGGAAGGTAGTTTTGAACTTCAGGCAGCGATTCCATACAGCTCTTGACGCGTGGATGAGGACAGGGTCGAGAAACCACCCTCATCGCACACGTAAAGAGAGATCACTTTGGCTGTGCGATATTACAGTTCAACTGTCCAATTGGATCAAGAAAATCAACGGTCGGTATTAATCGTAAGGTATGGTGAGGACCGGGGGTTATCCTTCGGGTATCTTCCTGATCTCTTAAGAAGTTTAGTTGGTGGATATTTAAAGGTAGGGTTAGAGTGTTCATGGTGTGGATTTTTAGGGTAGGGTCCGCGAAACATGTGGTTCAAATGGTTTATTTTTGTGGGTTATCATTGGAGGGGAAGGATTTTTTTGAGGATATGACGTCTTAGGTTCTGTCAAGTCCGTTCTTTACAAGCCCTTTAACACTCGGTTTGGTGGCTTGATGTAAATTGTGTAAATTATACTTGTTGTAATGAAATAGAAGGTACTACTCTTGCTTAAGCAAAAAAAAACTTAACCTTTTATGCAACTAAATCAAGAAATTAACATAATTCCTCTAGTCAGGCAATCTTTTCAAGAGACTATTCTTTTCAAGAAAATTAACATAACTTTCTTTATATACACTCAAAAACATATTTTTCATATCAAAATAACTATCCTTTGTGCATACAAACATGTGTTTTTATTTTAACACAATCACCCTTACTTCAATACAGAGAGAAATGGAACACATAAAATATTGCAAAAACAAAGCGATGGAACACATAACATTTTGGAAAAACACAAACAAAGAAAAAAATAAAACAAGAGAGACATAGATATACATGGTTCAACCAATTTGGTATATTTCCACATAGAAAGGACTAGTCCTTCCTTTATATTATCCAACAAACTAAGGGATACAACCTACAACAAATCTGTTGCAACTTCCTCTTTTCTCTTATACAATCTCTCCTTTTCTCACAAAGAATGATACATAATCACAATACAATTTCCTCATATAAATCGAGAGTTGCCTTCTAGGGAGAAAAATGAATAAATTAATATAACTTCTATAGTCAAACCCTCCACCAAATGAAAAACCCAAATTGAATATGAAATTACAATATTTTACAAGGAAATTTGTCTCTAAATATTACTTTTAGCAGCGACTGTCCTTGAACCCTCGTAAGGAGGGGGCTAAAAAGGTGCTTCCACACCATGTCGACCCACCTAGAAATAATAGTGGGGGGACAAGCCCCCCCACACCCTGCCTATCAAGGACTGAGATCTAAACAAGACCTCTGAATTAGGAAGATAATCAAGCTCCACACCCAGCCACTCGCATGATAGAGAGTTGTGGCTTTCACACTAGTGGTGGCCAATACATACGATGTAAACGAAATATTTGCGTAACAATAAGAAGAAGTAGACAAAGACAAGAGGATGTCGATTTTTCTCCCGGAAGGGTTTCCACCTTACATCTGGTGTCTCCATGCTCATGATGATGTTTGCGAGTTTCTCATTAGTATTCTCATGATTTATTTGTGATGGTCTATGTGCTACTCATGGTTAATGTTTATCTTTAAATATGCTATTTATATTTTGTTGTTGATGATATATTGATGATCCAGTTAATTGTGTAAGAAAGGGAAAAACTGGTATAAATTCAATCATAGTGCACAATACTGATTCACCCCCCTCTTAGTATTGTTAAGCTTCTAAAAATTGGTATCAGAGGCTGGTTCTTTCAGGTGTAGCTTAACCGTTGGAAATCATATATGGGAATTTTTTTTTGTTGGAATGGATCATCAAGGAGTGTCCCTGCTCAATATTGCAAAGTACTAGGTATGGAAAGAAAAAGTTAAATATTAGTTATTGGCTCTTGGATTTGACATTTTGAAGTTAGTGTGTGAAGGTTGTGAAAAGATCCTATGCAAGCTAAAGTGTTGTAGCATAATGCACAAGCAAGGTGCATGATCTATGAAAATCACCATAATACAGATCTAGAGATGATAACAAATCTAAAATATTCCATAGAGATTTGGGACAAATTGTAGATGCTATATGGAAACATCAATGGAGAGGTCAAGAAGAAAAGAAGAAATAAGAAGAAGAAGAAGAAGGATGCTTTGAAGAAAGAAGCTCAACCCAAAGAGCTCAATCCCACTAGTGTAGAGTCTAATAGGTGATAAGGAGAAATTATAAAATGGCTCAACAGTGCCTAGTGTGTTCCAACAAAGTAGATCTTATGGTAAAAATGTTGATGAATTGTTTCTGATTTATGCATTTAATAGTTGTGATGACAACCATTCAGATTTGATCAGTTAGGATGCTGATGCATTAATTCTTAAGGATGAACTTGATTCAACCATGATTTTAATTAAGGAACTATTTACTGAAGTAAGAAGGTTGAAAAATGTATGTAGAAATCAAGGAAAAAATTTGTAGATTTATGATGACAATGAGGTTGAGATAAAGCAAGAAGGCATCAATTTGAAGACCTAGTTGGAAGAAGCAAAAATATTTGAGGATGTGATGGACGATCAACTAAAAGAAGGTGAAGGATCAATTAGAAAGCTCAAAGCTGAAGTGGTCTCATTGAGAAATCAATTGGAATAGAAGGACAATCAACTCAAGTAAGAGAAAAGCACTAATGCTTTGGACAACCTTCTTAGCAGCCAAAGATCTCCTTTGAACAAATTTGGTATTCAATTTATAAGGGAGAGTCTAGCACACAGGCACATGCAAAGAAGATTGCAAATTCTAAAAGGCCTATAGAAAAAAATGGCACTAGCATGAGCATCAAGAGAGGTAACAAGTAGTATATCCAGCACCAACAAATAAAACAACCTAGAGGAGCAGTAATGAATAGAATGCCCTTCGCTCCAAGAGAGGATTGTGGCACAAATATTAACTTTTAAAGGAGCCAAAACCCCTTTGCTCCTTTGATGGATGATGTGCAATGTTATGTGTGCCACAACTATGGACATGTTGCAGCTAGTTGTAGAAGAAGAGTGTTCAGATCTAGACAACAAAGAATACAGCAATATGGGAAGCCAATGAGGTCTACAACCATCAAGTATACTAGTGTATTTAATGGTTTTTTTCTTGCAACCTGTTTGGCCACAAGGAAATTGATTATAGAACTAGCTAACAAAGCAGATGAATATTTTATGGGAGACAAAGATCTGACATGATGAGGAGGATATTTGACCCCCTTTCATCCTATCTTGGTCATGTGAGATGTTATGCATGTCACAATTTTGGTCACATGGCTAGAAGTTTCCAATTGTCTAGTTCTTGAAAGAAGATCTAAAAAAAAGAGCAACATATCCAGAGTAGACCTAGCAGAAAATTAGAGAAGAATGACAAGAAGTAGCCTACTACAGCGTGGATGACGAAGAAGGAATAACAACCCATGTAGCAGAGAGATTAACCCCCTGTACAACATATTGTTACTTGAAAAAGACATTTTTAAAAGACTACAAAAGAACTATAAGGCTTGCATAGCCTCAAGGGGAGCACATGGTTTGTGTACAAGTTGTAGCAACAATAGTGTGGTGTGTATGAGAGTCTTATTGCATGATTAAGACCACAAGATCAACTATCTTATTCGAGGTATATTGAGCTCAGGGGTAGATATGCACGTAACTGGGGCTTCAAGTTTGCATGTTAATTCACTTTACATTCTCTCATTTATGTTTGTGGCAACTTCATAGTGTAATCATGAGTGAAAATACATGTAGATCAACCTTGTTATACCTGTCATGATTTTTAGTTGCATGTAACCCTAGTATAAGTCATGATTTGGAGTAAGAGTCATTTGACATATATCAAGGGGAGTATCCATTTTTTCCATGTAAGCACATTTGTGTGCAATACATAGCCTTGTACCTTATTGCATTTCACCATTGGGTCTAGTTGGTTGTGCAATCATTGTATTGATCATGCATGGGAGAGATTCATTTTTCATTAGTACGTATTATAGAGGTAAGTCATTTATGGGAATTTTGAAGTCATTGATGTAATGCCTACATGTACATATATATCATTGACATGAGGGTTAGATAGCTTTTGGTTGAGCCATACATGAGAGTCATGAGAGTCATTTCTCTAGGCTTGCATGCAAGGAAGAGCTATTAGTCTAGGCATGTATTGAGAGTCATAATTCAACCATATATGGGCTTTTGGTATCATTTATGTAGCCTTGTATCTTATGTATTAGCCTTGCACTATCTCATTGTATACCATTGGTCAAAGTTGTATGGAGTCAATGGTCAAACTTGGACTAGCCACTTGCATGTGGCAAAGACGAAAAGGAAGCAACTACAGGCATTGTACAATAACATGAATATATTTTTGCAACCCATAAAAAAATATTTAGGGGGAACATCTTCAGTGAGAGAAGAGCATGGTGTTGGCAAAGAGGCTTGTTGGTTACATGGAGGTAGCAGATTTCTTGGTTCCTCATGATTACTTTACAAGTGTTGGAAACTTATATGATTTAATTAGAAAACAATTGATATCAACCAAGTTCATTGGTGTTAGGATGGTGTTCAATGAGGATGGACCGCCCTTTGCCATTGATGTCAAAGGGGGGAAGTGATAAAACCATAAGTGAAGAAGAGAGTAGCCAACTAGAAATGAAGAAGATCAGTTTGGGTAACGTTGTTGAAGGTTTCCATTAATTCCAAAGGGGGAGAATGTTGGTAGCATGGTGTTGGCATTGATGTCAACCATGGAGCCAGTTAGTAAGCTTGACATTGATTTCAACCACTGATGGAGTAGTTACATGATGATTTATTTATTCCAAAGGTTTGCTGAAGGGTATTAAGGTGTGTACATGTATTGGAGATGTCTACAAGAGGCTTGAAACAAGTGACAGATTTTTGGGTAGAGAAAGTGTGATTTTCCTTGTGTGATTTTCTCTTAATGTCATGAAGTGACACTACATTAGTGCTACACTTTGCTAGCTCTATGTCAGTGCTACACTTTGCTAGCTCTATGTCAGCGCATATTGCTACATGGTGGCCAATTTATGCCAGTGCCACTCCTATAGGTGAAGAACATGAAATACCACTCACTTAAAAAAGTGAAATTGTTCATGGTATTTTTTGAGAAGTTTTGATTGACTTAGTTGCAATGTCTATGCTTGAATTGGTCACCAAAGGAATGTGAATGCATTGATTGGTTACTGATGACATTAATGGTGTATTTGGTCAAGCAGTTAATCATTGGATTGGGTCTTCATGAGTTAATGTGGAGCGTGTTTTTTTTGTAGTGATCAATATGGTCAAATATGGTGTTTAGAATTATTGTTAAATGACCAAATGTAGTATCAACTTGGGTTTAGTTAGTGTGTGGATGAGCTATGCGAATGGAGAGAGAGCCACCACTATGCGCATCAGAAAACAATGGAGAGATGATATGAGATAATGTCTCACTATGCATAAAAAAGGTTAGATAGAGAAATTCATGTAGACATTAGATGTTGTATTATGCATATGGACAAAGTGATGGAGCTCAAGTGACCTACGCACATGGGGGATTCACTCAATGAAACTATGACATATCATGTGCGTTCATGGCATACTAAACAATATCCCTAATTTGACTACATTTTGAAAAATACCTCTAAAAATCACATTATTTAAACCCCTATCAATACGAACCTTATACACATTCCCAATTAAAAAACCCCCCATTTTTAATAGATATTGTGTATATCCATTTTTTATTAACATTTTTTATACCCCTTTATACTGCTTCATTAACTTTGAGCTCCATTTTTTATACCTACCAATATAAAAACCCTTTACCCCATATTATATGTTCAATATATTATGTCATTGTTTCCTCAATATATCCCCCAATATGAATGCACATAGTAGGGTATTTCTCCTCTAGTGAAGCCCTCATGCCTACGCATAACAGGTCAGTGAATGAGGTGTGTTGAAGGAAGCATGGAATGGTTATAGTATGCAACATTTTGGCACACCTATAGCCAAGATTGTGCACACATGAACATAGCCTAACATATGTATCTTATCATTGGAAGAATGATTATCATGTGTGTAGAGCATGGAATATCTAGCTTGTACGCATAGCTTGATGTATTGCATTAAAGAAAAAGACAAATATGAAATTTTAGGTTTTTCTCATGGTCAATTCTTGGGTTGATTTATTATGTGGAGATTAGATTGTTGAAGTGTGCATTGAGTATCATGTGCTTTGTGCACCAATGCGCATAGAGCAATTCTTGAGGACTGAAGAGTCAATGTTCCAGGGATCAATATGAGTCAAAGGATGTAATAGTGCATCGGACTATAGTTTGAGTGGAAGAGTGTGGAAAAAGTTTAGTTTTGGCTAAGTGTGCAGAGGCACCCAGTTGCATGGAGAGGGATAAATACTATTGGTTGCGTATTTTTTTGTCCTAACAATGTTGTTGCGGGGATCATTGTTCTATTATCATGCTACTAATGTATTGAGAAAGTTTGTTGGTTTGGGTTGAAATTTTGAATTCATGTCATAATGTCTATATGGCTATAATACTTGTGAAGAGTGTGTACGGCCAAGTGTGAGCCAATATAATGACGTCAAAACCATGTTCATTGTTTATTGTACTAAGTTATAGAGTTGTATGTATGCTTCCAGTTATGTTGGTGTATTAAGGGTTTGGGTTTTCAAGTGTATGTGAGTTGAGTGAGATATGTTAAGTGAGTTTTTGTTGAGGGTAGATTTATTATGAGCAGAGTATTGTATTTTTGAGAGAGGTTTGATTGATTATGAGAGGTTGTTTGTGTAATAGAGAGAGAGAGATTGTATGAGCATTTTGTTTGATTCGGTTGATGAGATTAGTGTTAATGTGGGTCCAATGTGAACAGTGGGATGAAACACGACCCATGATTTTTGATTTTGTTGCAGGTGGATCTTAGTCTAAAATATTGTGAAACATGGTCCACAAAAGCTTGAAGGTTGGGGCCTTCAATGGGAAAGTGGTGACTTTCAAACTCAAGGTGTATCGACATCCTTCAGTTATTTCCCTGAGAAATTGGGAGTAGTGGCTTCCTTCTAGTGGTGGCTGGAAAGGCTAATGGGTGTTGGGGCATCTAGTAGGTGGTTCCCTACCTAGTTGTGAGAGTGGTGATCTACAAAGTTCAAGAAGTGGTGGCTACTGTTAAGTAGTGGCCTATAACAAGTAGTTACTTTCATGATGACAAGTTGTGGCTTGCACACTAGTGATGGATAGTGCATGTGATGTAAAATAAATATTTGCATAATAATAAGAAGAAGCAGATGGAGACAAATAGGTGGTAGTTTTTCTCCCATAAGGGTTTCCACCTTACATCTAGTGTCTCCATGTGCATAATGATTTTTATGTGTTTCTCATTATTATTCACATGATTTACTTGTGATGGTTTATGTACTACTTAGGGTTCATGTTTATCTTTATTTCTGCTATTTATATTGTCTTGTTGATGATTCCATTAATTTTGTAACAAAGGAAAAGACTGGCATAAGTTGAATCATAGTGCACAATACTGATTCACCCCTCTCTTAGTATTATCAAGCTTCCAATAGAAAAATAGGAAGAACAAGAGGATGGGGGAAGAAAAAGAAAAGGGTAAGAGAAAGAAGGAGGAGGAGTGAAAGGATAGGAATAGGTAGAAGAAAAATAAGGAGAGGATAAGGGAGACATGGGGAGGGAGAGGAGGAGAGGAGTGGAGGGGGGAAGAAAAATAGGAGTGGAATATGGGAAGGATAAGAATGAGGAGAAAAAATAGAGGGGGAGAATTGGGGGAAGAGAAAGGAAAACTGAAAAGCCATATCTAAAACCTAAAACCCATTTGCAAAAATAGTTTCAAAACTCCAATTTCCATCTTCAAAACCCACATCACATTCTATTTGAAATATACAAATTTTAAAAGTTGGGAAAAATGCCAAAAACATTACGTATGAATCCAAGAGATCTAACGATGCCCTATAAATCTTCCTTTCTTTCGTCTATTAGGAGTCCCCACGAATCTCTTTAAGATCCAAGAAGCTCTACCCCTCAATCATGTGAAAATGAAATAAAATGAAGCTACAAAATGGATCCATTTCTTGATTGGTTTACAAATATTTCCTTCATAAAAATCCTTATTGAAAACTAGGTCAGTGAAATATTAAAGAATTCAAGTTAAGTAGAATAAAAGAAAAAGGTTTTATCAATTGTGATTATTATTTCTTTTTTATGCTCAAGAATATCATAGGATAATTGAAGGTGGAGTAAAGTGGAAAGGAGTTTCCATCTCTAAGAGAGGACAAAGAAACTTATAATGTCTCTCCAAGGAAGTTTTAAGACGATAAAACCGAGTAACAAAGAATTGGAAGATTACAATATTAACATATTAAGTTAGTTGGGAAGTGGAAATGTAGAGACATTGATGAATATACATATGTTCCCTATAGGCATAAATCCTTAGGGAAATGAATGAATATGCTTTGAGGATATCCAGAGCTCTTACCAATCCTACCAAAATCAAACAAGTTGATAGGGAGGAAATATTTAACATGAATTTAGACTAGGTGGTTTTTGACAACACCAATTACTTAACAACAATATGAGTAGCAGTTATTTTCTTCTTTAGTGATAAAACACAAGAAAATATCACTAAAGTCATCCAATAAGAAATTAAAATATTGCAGTGCTAATGGATTAAGTTGGGTAGGAAGTGGAAGAGTGGAGATACCAATGGTTCAAAATTGTGTTCTAGGCAAGCCTAATTCATTGGGGATCTAAAAGATTGTAATTTAATGATATGACAGTGATATCAATTTCACCAAAATTAAATAAGTTGAGACGTAAGAATCCTTTAACATGAATCTAGGCTAGGTGATATATCCTAATATTAGGTAATTAATGTTTGGAATGTGACATTCTTTGCATGGTATATTTTGGATATGTTTTGTGGTTTTTTTAATAAAGGATTTTCTACATTGTGATTTAATCCCACATAAGGAATTAGGGTTTTAATGTAATTCACAGTGAACATATTAGGTTTTTAGATGTTGCATAATACCTAAATGTTATGTATCCTCAAATTAACACAATGAAGAAAATGAAAATGTGGTTCTAAGGTTTGTTGATTTTTATAATTAAACATTTCTAAAGTAAAAAATGAGTATTGTGTGTATGTCATTAATATTCTTTTCATTTTCCTTAAATATATATAAGGATGGTGTATTTTAAGTCTTTCAAGTGGGAATGCAATCACAAGTTTGGCCAGATTTTAATCGTTTAAAACTCATGTCTAAATATATAGATAGATTCGGTGCCTTGAAAGCTTAGATTTTTACGAATTTAAGTGATTTTTACCCATTTTCACAAAAGAAAAAATTTACTACACTGCTGTTCAATTTGAAAGGGAAATACACTAATATTCCACAATTTGAAAAGGAAATACACTAATATTCCACCTAATTTAGAATATTCCAGATGAACATGGTCCATTAAAAAAAATTTGACAAAGGCCTGCTTTATTCCGGGAATCCCCAATAAAATATGTGGGTTTGCGTTGCCTCTTGCCACTTACTCTTCTAAGTACTAAATAGGTAGGTTTGCGTCGCCTCCTGCCAGTGACAGGGCAACCGTTCCACTTTATAGTCAATGGCAGACTATTCCCCATTACACCGGAATGCTTATCCCCTTTGATAGGATTACAACCACAAGTCGGCTTGGTAGGGCTGAATTTAGCGGCATCTGCCCTCGGCTGTTTTATATGGCCTTACGTTGAACCTTGGCAATACCCTGTTCATTTTCTGGGGATTCTGATAGTTTCATATTCCATGGTTCGTTCACAGTTAATCGGCGTGTTATTTCTCTTCTGGGCAGTACTGACAGCCGCCGATCCAGAGGCTAAACTTCTGAGCTTGGGATGTAGTACGGTCAAGAGTACCAACGTCACCCTTTTCAACAACAATTTGAATGCTGTGCTTGAAGCCTTACGTGCCAAGATTGTTTCTTCTGGTG
The DNA here is from genome assembly GCA_000404065.3 of Pinus taeda. Taxonomy (NCBI): domain Eukaryota; kingdom Viridiplantae; phylum Streptophyta; class Pinopsida; order Pinales; family Pinaceae; genus Pinus; species Pinus taeda. The sequence goes on from APFE031637879.1 coordinate 96,107, forward strand.
TTGCTACCGCTGAGCAAGTAATAGGTGCAGACCCAGTGTATGGCCTGGCGCAGTGCAGAAATGATAAATCCCCCTCCGATTGCCTCAAATGTATTACCGTCGCAGAGAAGCAAATTCGCACCTGCTCCGCTGTATCTGGCGGCAGATTCATGTACGATGGCTGTTTCTTGCGATACGAGAGCGACAATTTCTACTCCCAAGCCACGGGCCTTGGTAACACGCGGTTCTGCGGTGCCACTAAGGCCAGCGGCGACAGTAATCAGTTTTCTGAAACGGCCCAAAATTTGATAGGCGATCTCATAACGGTAGCTCCGAAAACCGCTGGGCTTTTTGCTGCGCTGCTCCGAAATACGAGTGAAGGGCCATCAAATAGTACCATCTATGCTCTTGCTACGTGCCTGCGGTCTATTAATGAATTAGGGTGCAGTGAATGCCTGGGAATAGCAGAGGGCAATATCAAAATTTGTCTCCCTCAAACGGAGGGACGGGCTGTGGACGTTGGCTGCTATCTGCGATATGCCACGTATGCCTTTTTCCCGAGCAACGCCACCACGGATCTCACTGCCCTCTTCTCTTCAGGTTCTGAAAATTTCCAATGCCTTTAGTATCTTCCTTCTAGTCTGTTAGGTCTAACTTTTACATTTGCCCGTTTGGGTTTGAAGTATGGAAATTACAATACTATGGTTAGGAAGCTGGCATTTTTTATTTTGAATTAAGAGGATCTATTATTTTATTGATTATATGTACAATCAAAATATTATTTTATGTACTCGTGCCTAAAAACAAATCGTTATATTTCTTAATCCATGCATAACAATATTTAAACTATTCGATTAAAGTATTTTTTAAATGTTATTATGTGAGACAATATTTTATTTTATATTTTAATATTTAATGAAAATAATAATCCTGGTCATGCATAAGAATTTTAAACCTTTAAAATGTTATTAATGTGAGATATATTTATTTTAATATTTTATAATTATATAAAATACTTTATATATTTGGTGAAAAATAAATAATTTGATACGAGTATAAAATATAGTTTTTAATCTAAAATAGAAAGTGGTAATTTATTGACTATGTTTGTCAAGAAACGTGGGTCCGGGACGGAGTCATTTTCTGAAAATAGGGTGCGTGGGTTCGTCGGGGTATAGTAATAAATTTATATATATAATATATAAAATATTATATTTTTATAAATATCAAATAATATAAGTGATTTTGTATATTTTCAATTTTAAACAAGAAAACTAAAATATTTATGATTTAAACTTTAAAGATTTAAACATGCACATCATTGAACATTCAACATTCACATTGAAATTTAAAAATTTCTAGTTTGATATCAAGTGCAAATTGGAGTTTACATATTGATAAGAATCATGATATATGTCCATTGTCATTCTACATTCAAAATTTGCCTTGAGGCATCTCCAAACAAAACTAGGAAATTTTAAAATACTAAAATAAAAATAGCTAATGGTGAACAATGGCTTCCTCAAGCCATGTCATCAACATCATTGAGATCTTCAATGAGCATGCTCTCCAAGTAGGAATCACTCTCATCTTGAGGCTCTTTCTCATCCATAGCAACTGGAGGTAGCTCAATAAGGTCATCTAGTTGTATCTCCTTACCCACACACATAGCATCATTTGTGTATTGGCCCCATCTCTTGAAAGGACCCTCCTTGTAACCAAGATCTTTTTGAGATATGAGACAAAGTGTGCAATGAATGTACACTAAGTTCTCTGCCTTATTTGAGCCCAACCTATTTCTCTTTACTGAATGGATAAAGGCATAAGTACTCAAATTCCTCTCGAAAGTTCTCTGCCTTATTTGAGCCCAACCTATTTCTCTTTACTGAATGGATAAAGGCATAAGTACTCAATTTCCTCTCGAAAGATGCAGAACTAGCTACTTTGAATATTAGGGGAAGCCCATTAAATTAATTAAAAATTTAAAAATAAACACTAAAATGAACTCCAAAGAACCCGATTTTGGGGTTCCAAGTACCCATCATCAGGGTTGAACCCGGTTTTTATGGGTTCTTCTTAGAAACACCCGTACAAGAATCCGGTACTTGGGTTCGAGAACCCGGGACGGATTCGAGAACCCTACCCCGGAATTCGAGAACCCATACAACATACAACATAGTTTATTGATTAAATAGATTTTCCAAAATATACTTTTTGATTAATTTTAATTAAAAAATTTAAATTTTTAAAAAATTTAAATTTAAATAATTTAATATATAAAAATTTAAAACTTAAATTTATTTATACATTCAAATTACAATTTAAAAAACAAGTTACCGTATTCTTTACTGAAATAAAACAAAAGAAACGCGATCTTGGAGAAAGCCACCCAAGCCCAGCCAAAATAAACAAGAGTGAATAACGAGAAATGATGATAGATCATTCTGTAGCACGGAGAAACAGAGCTTTCCTCGGCAATGAATTCGTGAGCCTACCTAATGACCGACCTCTTTTCTAATGCGCGGTGAGCACAATAAACTAACTGGTGGTACCCAACCACCCTTGCAGTACGAGTAGCAGGCATGATGCAGTAGAGCCATGTAGTGTTATATTTAGGTTTTTAGTTTTTGGTTGGGGCTTTATGAAAATGTTTATTTCATCTATAAATTAGAGTATGTTTTTAAAATATATAATAGGAGTTGTCTTTAATTTGATTTTTTGAATTTTGAGATGTTGGAATTTGGTGGAAAAAATTGAGGTGAAATCTTGATTTGCGTTATGTAAACTGGTTTTTTTTATTATATATATGAATTCAACACCCTCAAAAACTTCTAGGGCACTTAAAAGTATGAAGTTTGACAGCTTTTACTTGGATTTACAACTAGCATTTGCACATTATGTTGCAAAGGAAATGCCGTAAGGCATAGAGTGGGGAAGAATAGAGACATGTATAGAGTGGGGAAGAATAGCATAGAGTGGGGAAGAATAGGGACATGTGAATGGACATTGTTGAAAGCAAAGGTGGAAGAGAATGAGTTACAATTGCAATAATTAGTTATGTGTATTCTGAAAATGAATATTTTGTAAATAATGACAGTTTGTAGAAGAATTTATAAAAGGTATGCCATCAACTACACAATTGATATCTACATAAATAGAAGGCTAGAAAACAAGAATTTTAATTTATAAGATCCAATTTACATGGTTGGTCAACATGTAGAAACCCCTTGTGTCATCGCTCTGTCCAAGTGGGGAATAATAATATGACAGTGGAATCACTATTGTGAATATGCAGAGACATAATACTATGTCATGCTTATAGATCGTTGTTGGCTGAATGAATTGCAATTGGCTTTCACGCTGCTGCTGGTTCACCATAAGTTGGATCTACAAAATATTAGTTGGATCTGAAGAACAAATAAAGCTAGGATAAAAAGTCCAAATTTATGAAATTATTAGTTTCTTCCTTCCCCACCTTTCCATTATTGTTATTATTATTATAATACTAATAATAATGTTATTATTATTACCAGATAGCTCCTTGGATGCCATCAAACAATTAAGATTGATTTTATTAGAACAAATCAAGGTATGGATAGAAAGCTAAAATTTCTGAAATTATTAGTTTCTTCCTTCCCCTCTTTCTCGCTCTTAGCATTATGACACTTCCTTTCACATCCTACAGTGGATTGAACTTGCAAGAAAATTCGAGGTGAACCTTATACCTCTGCCTCTTCTATTCATTTTTGTACATAAGGAGGTATATACATCTTCAGTTCATATTTCTAGCCATTGTCAACACCTAATACATGCTTTTGTATACAGGGAATTAAATTTTCATCATGTTTGAACTCAACTATTTGCCTTCCAAGGCTGGCTAAAATGGTTGTTGGGCTAAGGGCCTCCACTGCAAATATTTTTATTGACAATGGCCCTTACAGAGAGTTTATTTCCAAGCATTTTCAAGTGGCTTCTGTGGATGAAGAAAGTGCAGCAGTAGTTCTAGTAAGTTGATTCAAACTGGATCGAGAGAAGTTTTGTCCAATGTTTATTGAGAGTAAAATTAGTCTTTTAACTAGATGTTCTGTATAGGCAATTGTTAAAAATGGTCAACTAAGGTCAAATTCCACTATGGACGGCTCCTTTGTATGAGATGATGATGGCATTGGATTCCTCTTCTCGAGAGGACCAATTTTGACCTAAAGCATGATGGATTCTGACAGGCAGAAATGTATATTTGAAGTCAAGCCCATAATGTTGGTTTTGGTCAAGGTCAGCCCCACAGTCATGTAGGCTCATGAAGCCCAAAAGACATGACCTTTGACCCACATTGAATTGTATAAATATAAGATGAGTTCACTCCATTTTGGCATCATCACACATGATTTTCTCTTTCCTCTCATGATGGATTCGACTTTCTTTGAGAAACTATCTCTCTCCCATACGTGCAAATTTTTGGAGGATGGATTTCCTGTGATTTTCTGCGGTTGACTTTTCCAGTACACAGAGCAGTATTGACCAGGCACTTTGACCAACTGTTTGACTGCGACTTTGATGGATTATTACTGTGCTAGCTAGGCCACACTTGTGAGCAGAGGAACCGAGCACAAACTGAGGTGTTTGAACACAGGTCTGAGGCAGGTTTAACCGCAGACTATTGACCAAGTTTTGACCAGACTTTTGAAGGCTGCCTTGACTGCATTTTGACTACCTAGAGAGGGTGAATTTCTCTCTCGTTTTACCGAATAGATTGGGCTGATTTGACTGAGCTATTAACCGTTGATTGCTGACTAGTTAGGATAGCTTTGACTGTTGTTGACTTCTGCATATGTGACTTTGACTTTTGGACATTTGATTGGGATCATCTATTGCAAGTCAATATATTGAGTTTGACTAATGTATCATTGTACTTATGGATTTCTCTCTCTACGAACATTTGATATTATCAAGAAGAAAAGATCTGTGGGTTTCCCCCCTTGTCGGGTTTTGCCCTGGCTTTAAATCTAAATCATGGTGTCCTCGTCTTGGCTTGTCTTTTGCATTTACGTTTGATGTTTTTTCATCAGTTACTGTCATGTGATAATGGTCAACGTGATTGCTAATGGATTAATGGAATTATTAATGGGCTAATGGATTAATGAAGTAACTGACCTCTGACCTAAGGAAAGAACATGTTAACTCAAAAATTAACATGGTATTAGAGCTAGCTAAGGTCAAGCCCAAGCAAGAGGAGGAATGCAATCTCAAGAGATGAAGCAGTGGACTCTTAATGTATTTGAAGTATCTTGTTGCAAGCCCTCAAAAACATGAGAGGTCTTGAAAAATAATACAAGTCTAGGTATATGCAAGAGTTGGGCTAAATAGCTCATGAAGGCCATTAATCAAATCTGAAGATGCTAAAGTCCTCCTTTAGTAGCTAAACCACGTGTCATGATAAGAAGTCAATGAAGAGTTTTGTTTTAAGAATTTGTTGATCTGAGTCCAATATTCTCATTGGATAAAGCAATCAACGGTATGTTTGAAGATCTGATCCCTTTGGCACCTCTGCATCAGAATTCTGACGCTAGCAGTCCTTCCATCCAATCACCTGTGCTCACATAAATTCAAGTCTTGTAAACAAAGATGTCCAACAAGAAAAATTTTTGAGGATCAAATAAGTGACTCTAGGGATACATATATTTATTTGGATTTGATCAATGAATTAAGGAGAGTCCTATGGAGCAATGAAGAACCGAGTTGTTGGCCTAGTTCTATGAACCATTAAGAAGGAGCCAAGTGTTCCTATTGTTCTGAGCACAAGAAACAATAGAGGTATGCTATGCAATGGAGCTATCTCTCTTTTATATTTTGGGCATAAGTATGCTTTTGGATAAGTGTTTTGAAAAGAAATTTATTCTCCTAAGAGGCCAAGAAAAGCGCAAGAACACAAGAATATGCCAAAGGTCATTTCATGAAGCCAACCTTGGAGAAAGGATTACTCTGTTCTCGATCTTGTGGTATGGAGGCAGAAATGTTATGGCTCGGTGAACTCTGTCTTATATTCTCTCTCGCTCTTCAATTCAGACAGTGAATCCGACATATTCATGCCTCTTTGTTCTCTGAGTTATTGAAGAGAAAAAGTTTTGTTAATGTCGATTGTTTTATCTAAGAAGATGCCTACTTATTCCTTGTGCTTGTAATAAGGCCAAGAAGCCTATGCCACATAAGGCACTACTATATACTATCATGCTCTGTGAATTTGGCCGACCAGTATAGGTCATTGGAGCTATGATTTCTTGATCTCCAGGCTATAAAAGAAGAAAGGTGGTGGACTTCTCATTCCACATATTTGTAAGGAAGCTGAGAATCTTTTAAAGGACAGTTCTAAGGCCCTTCATAATTTAAGGAAGTCGAGATTTTGTATGCATATATTTTCAAGCCTTGAAAAGACAATCAGTGGACATCCTATGTCATCTATATTAGTAAAATCAAGGAACCCTATTTTGTGTATTGAAGAAGAGGCCAAGTCCTTATCACTGTTACAAGCGCATCTATATATATATATATATATATATATATATATTATATATATATATATTATATATATATATATATATATAGATACAGGTGTTAAAAGCATGTTCCCTAGCACAGAGGTTGCGTTGGATGTGTTGAGGTGTTATGTCAATACCCTACCAAACACGCACTGACGTATGGGATCTATTAAGGTATTTCTGAGCAAGAAAATCTAATTAATTCTCTCCAACTCAATGAAAGCTTATATACCTGCATCCAAAGACAAGTAAAATGGGTGAAGTAGAATTACAGCCCATTCAAAAAACGAGATGAGAAAGAATTCCAGGGATGACAAGATCAACCGATATTTTAAAAGATGCAAAAGCCTACAAGCATATTATCCCCGAGTCTCCATACAAAACTTCATCGAGGAATGAAAATATCAATATTCACCAATTTATTTTCAAGAAAAATCCTAACTGCCTCAACACAAGGAAACGCCACAAAATTCGCATCATCCAAAATCAGCAAAGAAAAAAATAGCTGGAGCAGTCAACCTCCGTGAAGGAGGAGTTTTTTAAAGTTGTTGCAAAAGGCAATACAAGCATACTATCCTCGACTCTGTATACGACTTAAATAAATTGACTTAAACTGATTTTTTTCGAGATCATAACTGGAAAAGCCCTGAAAGTTTTCGAGTTCCATACCTAAACCAAGAAAATGAAAAACCCTAAGAAACCCTAAACCAAGAAACATTTCATGTTGGTCAGCTTTACTGATATATTCATGACTAATCATCTTTGATGGGTGTGCCTTCTGCGGATAACCAAAGACTATCAAGCAATGCATTCCTTAGCAAAAACAATCCACAGTGGATTCTTACGTGTCACCCCATATCTCAAACTGTAAGCTGGTGGATTTGCAGCATCGTCCTCTGGGGTGGTGACTGTGCATATCTGTCCTGCTTGTCCTCCTTTGGCTGCGCTTCCGAAGCCTAAGGCGCAATCTGCTAGCTTCTGTCGATTTTGTTTCCAGTTTCCATTGTTCCAACAGTTGTCAATGGGGTTGTTGCTGGCTGAAGAACACACGGAGGCCTGCAACAACACAAAAACCAAAGAAGCTAATAAAATCCATGTTGCTCCAATGATAGAGGCAGATAGTTTGAAGGCCATATCACAAGTTAAATTCCTTAAATTGACCCCCTTTGATCTGCCCAGTATTTGCAGTTGGAGCAATATCAGATTGGATCTGAATTTATGAAAGCTTGAATCATGTTTTGGTTTTGGTTGTACCTTAAACGTAATTTATATATAAGGTTCAACCGAAAAAATTCAAGCATCCATGCTTATTAAAGAGTAAAGATCTGGGATAATCAATGTTAGTTTTAAAATCGTAACCACTGAGATATTTTTATGAAAAATAAATAAATTTGTAAAACATTGATTTATTAGTGCATAACTTTTACGTTTTTATAAAGATGTTTAAATTTATAAAAATTAATATAATTTTAGAAAAAACTAACCAACTATTTTTATATCAAATATGTTGATATAAAAAAATATTTTTAAAATTCTAAAAATTTAACTTAACTTTTAAACTTTTTTTTACATATAAGGATAAAGTTGCTAAATTCATTTCTCAAATTATTATTGATATTGATTATTATCTTATCGTTTATAAAACTAACTATCATATAATAATTGTGCTCTTTACTAGTACAATTAGATTATTAAATGTAATTGGTATAATAATTGTGTTCGTTACTAGGACAATTAGATTATTAAATGTAATTGATATAAGCCCGATAAGCTTATATGGACACATTTACTTGACTTATCGTGTAGAAATTTTGAATAGTATGACACTTATTCACAGAGATTATCCTGATTATACACTATTTGCAGAATCATGCATAATACATAACCTCCTCTATGTTTATCATCAATTTGCAGTATTAAAGAAACAATTGCATGTGCACATTGAAGCATCAATCACACATATCAACATAGTATGTACTGGGGAAAGCATACAGCTGAAAACCCCTCAACTATCTGTATATTATATTGATTGAGAACATGTAAAAATACATAGTACAATACTCCTCGCAAGTACTCAGTACTATCTCCACTTGTTACACACAAACTAGATCAGATCTGAATCAATCACTGGCTCAAATCTCCTCCGCTGCTTGCCTGCCTCCACTGCGCAATCCTGCATGAGAATGACACAAAATGTGTGATCCAAATTTGTATTCCCTTTGGTTATACCACGCAATCCTCATTGGCAATACCCAATCCATTGATTGTGCAAATTTCATGCATGACTATAGTCACAACTAACAGTTGTCTTTCCCTTTCACTCAACTCTAACACTTGTCTCCAATGAATTGTCCATGCACTGAGTAAACTGATGTATTCTTTAGTTGATTTATGAGTTAGTAATTAGTGAATTAATTAATAATTAATTCACACCACTCATCACTAGTGTATTTGTTAGTTAGACTAAATACAACTAGTTCAACTAAGTCAAACTGAACACAACTCCATCAACTCCACCAAACTCAATCACTTGAGTTCTAACTGAAGTCCTTCATGCAATAGCTCAAGTAACCCATAAGAAAAGTGTATTTCCTTCTGGCAGTTGTATGTGCCACGTTTGTAGCTCGAACTAAAGTGCTCCAAGAGAATAAGATAATGTTTATAGTCTAAATATTATTAAGAGCTAATAATATACGACTTTTCTATTTTTAGCCTCACAGTCTAAAAATTGACTCCGCCCTTATGTCTAAAAATAGAGGTCCATCTATTTTTACCAACTTGACCAATCATCCACAAATAGCATCTTGCAACTCATAGACCATGATCCATACGTCTAAAAATAGACATTGCGCCAAAAATAGCCTGCGGGACCACTTAGTGAAGGCGACTTCTTTTCACTAAGCTCCATCATCTTGTTGCATTTTCAACACTCCCTCTCAACCAGATATGGATTTTCTACAACCCCTATCCTGTCTCTGTGGTATTTGAATTTGCTCTTGGTGAGCGCCTTTGTCAAGATATCAGCATCCTGATCCTCCGTGGGAATATATGAAAGTAACATGATTCTCCATTGCACACAATCTCTGATATGATGGTACCTGATGTGTCTATACCACAATCCATATCCCGATGTGCTCCTGTCTATTCGTGTGTACCAAGCACGAGGTGCTTGTTTCAACCCATACAACGCTCTCTCGAGCCTGCACACATGCGACTCACTACTGAAGATCTCGAAAGCTTCGGGCTCCTCTATGTACACCTCTTCATCAATGACTCCATTGAGGAAAGCTGTCTTCACAACCATCTGATGAATGCACCACCCCATCTGTGCTGGGAGAGAAAGAGTCGTCTGTATGGAAGAATACCTTGTGACAGGTGCAAAGGTCTCCTCATAATCGATCCCCTCTATCTGTGAGAAGCCTCAGGCAACAAATATGGCCTTGTACTTCTCCACACTCCCGTTAGCTGCCTGCTTCACTTTGTAGATGAATCTCGAACCCACCACTGATTTCCCCTTTGGTCTTGGGACAATCTCCCATGCACTGTTTCTGACAATCGAATCATACTCTTCCACCATGGCATCTACCCATGCGGGATCCTCCATAGCTTCCTTGAAAGAGGATGGCTCAATCATGACACATTTGCTCACAAGAGCCATGTATCCATTGTACTGATCAGGTTACTATCTCTGTCTGCGCTCTGCTTAGGTGGTCCTACAACCTTCTCTGCATCTCTAGCCAGTCGCTTAGCTTTTGTAGTGCGCTTTCGCCCTCTCATGGTTGGTGCTGCATGAGTGGTCTCTTCCACTCCGTGAACTTCATCTTGTGGCTGATCCACGTCCTGAAGCTCATCCTTAGGAACTAATAGCTCCTCATCTGCATGTAAGTGTGGCTCCCTCTCAAGCGAACACTTCATGGCTTTCTCCTCCTGAAATTTTATATCTCGTTGCACAACAGTCTTGCGACTGTCTGGAAAATACACATGATAGTTGTGGGGTGTACAAGTATACCCCACAAATATCCCAAACTCTACGGTCGACTCCAACTTCTTCCTGGCATCCTTCATCACATGCATGTAAATAGGAGAACCAAAAATCCTCAAATGGGAAATATCAGGCCTCTTACCAGAATAAGCCTCCTCGGGTGTACTCATGCCAAGTATCTTGTGAGGACAACGGTTCTGCACATATACTGCAGTATTGCATGCCTCGGCCCACAAGTGAAGGGTTAGGCTCTGATCATGCAACATCGCTTGTGCAGCACCCACGACCGTTCTGTTCTTCTGCTTAGCAACCCTGTCCTGTTGTGGGTTATGGGGAGCTATGAGCTCTCTTCGAATCCCTTATGCGCTGCAGAAGTCCTTGAACTCGCCAAAGATCAATTCACTACCATTATCGCTCCTAAGAGCCTTCATCTTCTTGCCCGATTCCTTCTTAACCAGTGCTTTGAACTCACAGAACTTTGAGTATGTCTCGCTCTTCTTCTGGATGAAGAAGATCCAGCACTTTCGGGAGAAATCATCAACAAAGATCACATAGTACCTGTGCTTTGCTATCGAAGCTATTGAGAAAGGTCCACACACGTCTGTGTGAATTCTCTCAAGGATCGTTGTGGAGTGACTATCCTTCTCGTGAAAGGTGGATTTCACAAAGTTTCCCAAAGTACACCCCTTGCACTGATCTGACTGTGCAAGAGTGCCTTTACGAATCGCACTAGAGATCTGCTGCAGTATCTTCAAGGCTCCATGGTGAAGGTGGCCCAATCTCCAGTGCCACAGCTCGCCATCATTCCGGCTCACCACTCCTTCTGCCTTTCATGCCATTGCTGAGCAGCCATCTACATGAAACTGATAAAGGTTCTTGACTCAAACCCCTATCTTTTGGGTTTCTCTAGTTGTCTTACTGCGCAGGAAAGCCTTTCCCTCGCTGAAAACAACATCATATAGCTTGTCTTCTAACATCGCCTCAGAGATAAGATTCTTCTTCAATCCTAGAACATGCATCACTTCCTTTAATACGAAGGGTTTACCAAACTCCCTCTCAAAGGAAATGGTATCGATACTGGTCACACTGTATCTACCATCATCGCCCATCTCGATGTGCACTCCAAGATCTTTCTTGTCTAGATCAGAAAACAAATCTCGATCTCCTGTCATGTGGAAAGATGCACCACTGTCCAAGAACCATACCGATCCCATCACACTTGATACCAATCATGAGATCAGTGAAAAGTCCAGCTCAAACTGTGAGGCTAAGGCCTCTCCCACTGCAGATCTAGCAGCTTGCTTATTTTTCTTCTTCTACGGACAATTTGTGGCATAGTGTCCGTGCTGTTGACAGTGAAAGCACTTCATCTTGGACGTGTCCTGCTTCTTGCCTTTCACACCAAAACGAGAAGCTTTCTTATTCTTCCCCTTCTTTGCTTTGGCAGCCAAAGTGCAATTTTCTTCATCAGATGCCATTAATGAAGATCTATCCCTAGTATTCCGCATGATCTCCTCTTGCACAAGATCCGACCAAAGTCTCTCCCATCCTGGCAATTTTTCCCAACCATTGATAGAGTCCTGATAGGAATGGTAACTCTTCGGAAGACCAAGGAGAGCCAATCTCACCAAGTCCTCATCATCGACAGTCACCCCCACACTTCCCAACTCATCCTGGCATTGGGTGAACTTCGTGAGATACTTGGGCATACTGTCGCCTTTCTCACATTTTATGTTTCTGAGTTTATCCTTGAGCGCCAACTTCCTCTGGTCGCTCTTGCTTTGGAATAGATCTGTCAA
>APFE031637879.1:108419-133866 GCA_000404065.3 Pinus taeda
TATATATATATATCTTCTGGTTTATTTACTTAAATATTAACTATATACACCCCAAGGAAAAATTTAAATAAGAATTAAAATAATAAATAAGAATTAGAAATTTAAAGAAAAAAAAGGAGGAAAAAAAATTGTGTATTGCATTTTCAGCTTATCTCTTTATACATTTACTCAATTATAAAGTATAAACACCCATTGAATGGGTGCATACACTTGATATTTCAATAAACCTATCAAAATATAAGATGAATATACAAAGTGTGTTTAACACCCTCGTCCTACATCTACTCAAGTAACCAGCCAACCGGGTTAAACATTTGATGAGAGGATACTATGATTAGATTCAACCTCTTATGTGACCTTAAGGAAGTGGAATCAATGGAAGCACAACATACATGAAGAAATTTTGAATAATATAACACTTATTCACAGAGATTATCCTGACTATACACTATTTGCGGAATGCATGCATAATACATAACCTCCTCTACGTTGATCATCAATTTGCAGAATTAAAACATCAATCGCATGCGCACATTAAAACATCAATTGCACATATCAACACAGTATATCATCGGGAAAGCATACAACTGAAAACCCCCAACTATCTATATATTATATTGATTGAGAACATGTAACAATACATAGTACAATACTCCTCGCAAGTACTCAGTACTATCTCCACCTGTTACACACAAACTAGCTCAGATATGAAGCAATCACTGGCTCAAATCTCCTCCGCTGCTTGCTTGCCTCCACTGCGCAATCCTGCATGAGAATGGATGAATGGCTGAACCAAACTAGTATTTCCCTTGTGTAAGACTACACAATCCTCATTGGCAACTCAATCCATTTATTGTGCAAATCACATGCACAACTATAGTCACAACTGACAACTTTCTTGCCCTTCACTTACCTCTAACACTTGTGCATGCACTGAGTTAACTGATGTATTCTTTAGTTGATTTATGAGTTAATAATTAGTGAATTAATTAATAATTAATTCACAACACTCATCACTAGTGTATTTGTCAGTTAGACTAAATACAACTAGTTCAACTAAGTCAAATTGAACACAACTCCATCAACTCCTCAATCAACTCCACCAAACTCAATCACTTGAGTTCTAACTGAAGTCCTTCATGCAATAGCTCAAGTAACCCATAAGAAAAGCGTATTTCCTTTTGGTAGTTTCATGTGCCACATCTGTAGCTCCAACTGAAGTGCTCCAAGAGAATAAGATAATGTTTATAGTCTAAATATTATTAAGAGCTAATAATATTCAATTGTTCTATTTTTAGCTTGGCAGTCTAAAAATAGACTCTGCCCATATGTCTAAAAATAGAGGTCCATCTATTGTTACCAACTTGACCAATCATCCACAAATAGCATCCTGCAACTCATAGACCATGATCCATATGTCTAAAAATAGATTTTGCGCCAAAAATAGCCTACGGGACCCCTTAGTGAAGGCGACTTCTTTTCACTAAGCTCCATCATCTTGTTTCATTTTCAACATATCAAACTAATAAATATACAAATAATATTGTAAATTTTCAATGATATAACATTTATTTACTTTTTAAAGATTTAGTGTAAATTTTTAATGATATAACATTTATTTATTTTTCAAAAAGAATATTATTCTACCGATAAGTTTTAAAAAATAACTATATTCCTTGAGCATTGAAAAATATACATTTCTAAACTATGCGTTTTTAGTATTAAATGTTGAAAATCAAATTAAGAGTGAGATGCACTATTTTTCTATGAGATTGGTTGATAAATACACTCCAACCCAATTTCTTATAATCATTCAATTAATAAATTGATTATGGAACTGCTTATATACAAGGAAAAATTTTCTTCCCAAACAACTTTACGAAATGAACAATTCAATGAAAGATAAATCACCTCCTCGCATTCAGCACCACACAAGGGACATTGAATAGGCCCATGAAATCATTCCTTTCCTAATGGACAATTCAATGAAAGATAAATCACCTCCTCACATTTAGCACACAGCCCCTGAAATATTCTCCCAATGGAGAATTCAGTGAAAGATAAATCACCTCCTCACATTCAACACCACATGGGACATTGACTAGGCCCCTAAAATCCTCTCCCAAGGAGAGATTATCTGTAACACCCTCAGATCTAAAAGTGAATTTCTATCATTGACTTTTTAATCGTTATTGTGAATGAAACCATTTAAAAAAAATAAGGATTGATAATAAATATTGATTTGTTAGATAGAATTAATAAAGAAAAAAAAAGTTAAGAAGTTGGCATGTGGATGGGACTCATTAACTAATTTGAATTTCCAGACACAGTTGGGAAAAGGTAGTTATCTCCTTTATTTTCTTTGCCCCGAGAGTAGAAAAGTTTCCTTGACCCCGAAGATATAGAAGATCTCAGGAGGGACCAAGCAGGGGTTGGTTAGAAGGAGAAGAAAACTACCTGAAAGAGAGAGCTTGAGTAAAACTTCCAAGAGGGTTGCCTTGAGCTGGCTAGAGCCATTGGAAACTCTCTAATCAGAGTTAAATCTGGTATTACAGACTAGGCTAGGAGGGTCTTGAGGTCTTGGAAGGCATTCCGATAGTATACCTATGAAACTGTGCTCGAAGTGGAGCTATGGGGGTATTCGAATGTAATTGTCAAATCCGTTGGAAGGAAGGGAGGAGTAGTCCCATCCTCATTCCATCTTCTGATTGTGCTACATTGTAGATAAGTAGTGATATTTTCATGTTAATTATCTGATGAATTAACTATGTGATATAAGGCTCTATTACAGTTAGGATAACATATGTGATATCGTAGGAAATTCTTCTAAAAAAAAAGCAGGAACCGTTATTGAAATAACTTCTATATCTTTATATGAATGTTCTGGAAACAAAGTAATGAGGGGGTATGTAGGCTGTGAAGCATGATTTGATAAACAAAAAAAATTCCAATCTCAAAATAGTTTACTAATTAAGTAAGTATTCTATAATTAAATGACAGTATCCTGTTGCAGTTCTGGAAACGCAGGAATTCAATGTAGATTACTGATATTCATTTAGAAATAGAACAATTTAACGTGAAAATATCTAGTTGACATTCTAGAGTGTTGTAAGGAGACTATCCTGCCACCGCACCGAGGATAGAACTGCACCTATGTACGATCATAGTTGCATAACAAGGGAAAGGGGGTATCAGGTTTCCACCTTGGTATGTAAAAGGGGTCTGTAGGATTAATTAGAGTGAAACCCCTCTGAGAGGGTAGCCGAAAAGAAGGGTTGGAAATACACACCAGTTTTGGATTTAACTTGTGACCAAAAAAGACACTTTAAAATTGATTTAGATATATGAATTTCATCTCTAGGTAATAATACAGTCTACGCTATTGTTAAAGTAGTAATGAATGATGCTCGATCGAAATGTCTGGAGCAAGGGACCCGTAAGCAATAGAAAAAAAGGATTAAACTGTCAGCATAACCTTAGTGGCAAGGAGAGCCTAACCCTTCAATCTTTCAATATGTGTGCCATCAGTCAAATCAAAACAAAAACAAGGTCGTACTTGTTGTAATAAAACTGTAGTTAACTAATAAATTTGTCATATTAAACAAGTAAGTAGCAGCGTTAACCACAAGTATAACTCCATTAATTGAGATGGTGATTAAATAGTATTCTGTACATATCATTAACAAGTAGCAACAAAGCTATAAACAAACTTAACATCATCAACATAAAAATAATGTACAGTTTAAGTATGGTAACCGATTCAGAAAACAAACCCCATATTGCAACCCGGCCGAGGAAAGGATTGGAGCCTAAACCCTCAGACATGTCGCAAGTACGAAACCACGAAGAAAAACATCATATGATAAAGAGTAGGTCGAGAACCTTGGAGGTTTCCCATACACAGTTCACCGAATCGTAGTCCTCTGAGGACTGGTAAATATGACAGACAGACTGTAGTGAAAGACTAAGAGTTACTCGAATGCCAACCTGGGAATGGAAAATCATCGTTTCTGGGTAAATTATTGGAGCTGACGACCCTAATGGTTGCCCTCTTTACCTGCAAAAACAACCTGCATGTTAGGTTTTAGGTCGATAGAAGACATATAGCTCAGAAAATAAAAGGGAAAGAAACTGGCCAACAACTTTAGAAAAGGAAACATTACCTGAGCCGACGGTGAGTGGAGAACCTCCAAGCAGTCAAAATTGTACACAGTACTACAGCGTAGCAACCAAGCTAGCAAGGAATTTAGGATTTTCATGGTAATCTGGTGCAGAGCAGGGTCTAGATACTGAGAAACGTTGAAGTTGCAGGGATTCTGCACTATTTCCATCTGTCGGGGAGAAGCAACTGGGAAATGAAGGCATTATTTCCTTCCGTCGGGGAGAAGCAACTAGGATCCAGGTTACCACATCTGGAGGTGTGCCTCGAGAGCCACCCAACATCCGTTAACAATGTCATGCAATGAATTAGTATCAGAAATAAATTAAATGCTTGCCTACAAATTAAATTAATGGGCGACTCATTGTTGAAGCAATTCACAAACCAAATGACGAAAACAGGGGAAATGCTTGGTAACAGAAACAAAATAGCAAGACAACCAAGAGCCTATATATAAAGTGTGCCATTAATTGTCTTAGGTGCAAGACATGGAAGCTCGGCAAACCGCTCCCGGGCTATGATTTCTGCAACACGAGAAAGGGCATCTCTCCAAGTTTGAATGTTGGTGGAGTCGTATCGTGGTTTCCCTTCAGCCGTTTGCGCGATTTCTATCCAGATTTCAGTTTCAGAAGGGTTTTGAGGGCATGAGGATACAGGGGATGCCATTGTCAATGCCGATCTGACTATACAAACAGAGATTGGAGCCCGTAACTGAAACAACCATAAACTCCACGAAACTATGAACAGAAACAACCATAAACTCCACGAACTCTCCCGGAAGCTCGGCGCATAGATGTCAATGGGAAAGTGAAATATTTTCTAAGGGTTTTTAATGTTTTAAAACATTTTTTATTAAATTAGACGGCTGATTTTTGTTCAATCGTCTAACAAAATATCTAACGGCTACAATTAGGACAGAAAGGCATTTGGGGGAGTTCATTTTAGAGGGAAATACCTTACGGCATAATTAATATTAATTTTTGAAGATAATCGAAGCACTAACCAGTTTATTTAAAGGTGAAATTCTCTAGAAATTTGTATCTTAGTTTATGAATGAAATTTTGAGAGTAACTTTTTTTAGTTGTTTAATACTACAATTTTAATCAACCATATATTAATTTAACATAGCCATGGGTGTGAAGGGTTATTTACTTTACATAGGGGTTTCATATTTAACGTTAATAATGTGAAGATATCGATAAAATTTAGGAATATGTTTAAAAATTGCATTTAAAATTTTGATTTCAAAATATTGAATATAATTAGGTAAAAATGTCATAAATTAAATTGAATGGTGTTTTATATTTGTTTGGATTATTATTTTGCATATAAGGTTAATAAAGTAGAAAAATAAATATAATGTGAAGATATATTTAAAAATTATGGTTAAGTGAGAAAATTACAAAGGTTTGGGTGCTTTCTTTTTTATGGTTCCTTGTTATTGTTGTTGTCATGTTATTTTGATTCAATTTATTATATATAAATAAAAATCAAATCAAATTAAAAATTAAAAATTAAAATTAATTTATCTTTTTTGTTTGGGCTTCAGGTTTTGATGGCGTATGGATTTTCCAATGGTATTTTATGTAACAATGAAATATATATATATATATATATATATATATATTATATATATATATATATATATATAATATATATATATATATCCATCTTAATTTCTGATCTATGACGCGTGGAGAGAGATCAAATCTCTTTTCACTCTAAAAAAATACTTGCACTTCACCTCAAGAGATTTTATCTCTCTTGACACTTGTAGGATCTGGAGTTAAAGGAAGGATCTAGTTTTATCTTTGAATACAACTTTAATTACAATATTAAATAAAACTAATAATTATAATTTTTTCATTGTGCCTAGAAGCGCCCTAGCCCAATATGGAAGAGATATTGTTATGTTATGTAATGTTATGTTATATTATATAAACATTTTGACTAGGTAAAATTGCACTAAAATAAATTAATAATTAAAATAAATTTGCATTAAAATAGTTAATTTACTGTTGGTGGTTTCTTGGCTCTAGGTTTTGAAAAGCCATAGTTTTGTCAATGGTATTATTTTTTAATGTAGTCTATTTAAAGACATTCTTCTTTGATTGCAACAAAAACTCAAAAGGTAAAAATCATAACTACGTGTCCAACAATGCATCTCAAAGTAAACCGTAATTTCCACCAAAAATATCAAAATCTTGGGCAATTGTCCAATAATGCACCTCAAAGTAAACCCTAATTTCCACCACAAATATTAAAATCTTGGGCAATTTTCATTTATGATTCCACTCAGTAAAGAAACAACAAAAAATCTTGGTATCTCTCAATATGCATCTGCTCGAGGTAAATTGTTTTAAGAACAACCCTGGTCACTTTCGTTTAGGATGAGGTTTCTTAGGCGGTTACGTAAGCTAGGGAAAATAATAAGGAAAAAAATAAAATGAATAGATTGTATCTAATTCAATGCAAAGGAAAAAGAATTGATGACTCAAAGTAGTCTAAAACTAGTGCATGACAAGGCTCTGATTAATGACTTGTCTTAAAGATAATGTACTTACACACGAGCTTGCTATCAAGGTAATCTAGAGTTTGTTTGTTTTTTTCCCAATGGCTACATCTTCTAAAAGCTTACTTTGCAAAGACCATTTATCATTGCGTCATTAAATGTATTATAAGCCTCAAATGCTTTCAAACAAAACCCTCAAACCTAATGTTATGGCCAACCTCCCCTATGGAAAGAGGAAGGTACACTTAGTTGAATGGGGTTTAGTTGTGATGACTACCTTAGTCGAATATTAGTGAGCTTTCAAGTTAGAACATTGGTGAAGGTTTCCAAATTTAGTGGTAAGTATTTATAGCTACACTTAGTTGAATGGGGTTCTATTGTGATGATTACCTTTGTCCAACATTAGTGTGCTTTGAAGTTAGAACAACATTGGTGAAGGTTTACAAATTTAGTGGTAGATATTGATGTTTTTCTTAGAATATAAAGATATTTTAATTTTCGATTGGGTGAACCATAGCTCAATGTTGAGAATTGGGAAAAAGGCACTCTCTTTCCAAGTTAGGGTTCTAAAAAAAGGCAACCAAACGAGTCCTTGAAGCACCCATTTGGGAGGGGGGGTGTCAGTGGCTCTTTCTTCAAATCAATTGTAGCAGGCCATCCTATGCAACAACCAATTATGAAATCTAATGGCTCAACCAATATGCAAGTCGTTGTATCAAGTATGTCAAACCACCAATCAAATGTCATGGGATCCAGCAAGAAGACCACTACAAACTCCAACAAGCAAGCCACTACAACCACATTGATAATTTTTTCATACAAATAACAACATCCAATGGACCTTGCCATGCACAAACCTCGAAAATGCCTTTATTAGAGATTCATTCTCACAAAGTGTGAGATACTGTGGATCATATGAAAGACCATGTTCTCATATGCAAATTTTGAGGACCCTAGTCATCACAAAATCTCTTGATCAACTGGATGAGGAAGAACTAGATCATCAAAGGCGATGCCAAACTAAATTTAGACTCTCGAGGATTTTTCACAGTCATATTCAACAATGTAAAGGATTGAGATGATATATTTGAAGTTGGGACTTATTTCATAAATGCATCAGGGCTCTACATGAAACCATAGGTTCGTCACTTTGATCTAGAAAATGAAGACTTTAGATTCCTCCCTATTTGAAGTAGTCTCTAAGAATTGTTGTAACACCCTCCTCCTATATCTACCCAAGCAAGTGGCCAACTGGGGTAAACATGTGATGAGAAGTTACTATGATATGATTCAACCTCCTAAGTCATGTTAATGAAATGGAACCAGAGGAAACACACCATACACACATTTAACATTAGTAATAGGACCCTTAGGAACCAACCCAACCTTTTTGCTAACCAGCCCCTATGTCCCACTGCAATTTTAGAGGTCTAGGCTTACCGACACTTTGTAACCCAGTGCACACTTGGGAAAGTGCAATAAAGGGGCTTCGGTACAAGGGCTGGCCCACAGTCACATAAAGAGCTAAAAGAAATAGGGACTAAGCATGGAGGGTGTTCAATGATCAACGATCGGTCATTGTGGTGTGCATAAAAAAGGAATCAATGATTGCAAATCTCTGATTAGGGGACTAGCCCGCGGTCACATAAAGAGCTAAGGAACCAAGGGCTAAGCACAAAGGATGATTGAAGATCACAATTTTTAGGAGGATACATGAAGGACATTGATAGGAAATCGTTGATTTTCTGATCTCCAATATTTGGCCAAGCACCAGGTCACAATCCCCCGGTCATATGAGAAGAAAGGCAGAAAGGGGGTAAACCATAAGGGGGCATAAGGAGCATCAGGACTTGCTAGTTTGTAACATCCTCTAGAATAAAATTCTTGATGTAGTAATGTTCTGATAGCATGGTACATAGCTTTAAAGACAGATGGGTTGGTAGTTGAGACTTTGAATAGAGGTATGGAGTAGTGGCAAATCAATATGGGCTAATATTGTAGAAGCATCTACAACAAGAAACCAAGGACTACACGAGCCACTAAAATGCATTCGACTACTTCATTGCACATCTTTAGACAGTACATGGAGGCATAGGACTTAGGAGGGCTTAGTGAACCAGTATGGACCTCAACCCAAATACACAATGAAGGACTGTTAGGACAAACTCCACTTCTTCTCTATGACAAGAAAACACAGTTCATCGCTACCAATTCCAGTGAGTGGTGAAGCCAAACAGTTAAGGCGAAAGCAAGAGGAACCAACTGAGCACTTGGAGGGAAACATTGTGGAAGAGACGTGGCCTGATCAGGGGCCTTCATAGGAACCACATGACAATATGTTCATCCATCATCATTCTGTTTCCTTTCTTTCTGTAATTTCATTTATTCTATAATTTCTATATTTCCAAAAAGGGAATCAAATTTGAGGAAATCAGTTTGGCCAGTAGAGCTATCACAGGCCTAGACAGTTACTCAATCTGAGAGCTAGCCCTAGGCTAAGATATTTTGTAAATGTTGATTCAAATCCCCCCTTTTCCTGTATAAATAAGGGGGAGAAACACTTAAGAAAGGTTCAAGAATTCTACACCCGATTGGTCCAAATTCTTTGGTCCCATTTTGGTTCTAAATGCTTGTTCATGAGGGACTTGAGTTGTAGATTTCTAAATGTAAATGGACTGGTGAATGGGACTCATTTTGAAGGTTAATAAAACTATTTGGTGATTACAATCATGGAAACGCATAGTATGTTTTCCCCTTTGTAAATATCATTCCATGTATTGTTTTCTTTCTCTAAAATAGTGTGATGAAGCTGCAGGTTTCATCCTTGTTCATGATTGTATATTTGTTACTAAGTAGCAACAATACCTGTGTTAGCTACAAATTTAATTAATCACCTGTAACGTGCATAGGTTTACTTAAGCTTTTGCTGACAAATGTGCCCATGGGTATATGGCTTGAAACCCTAACTAGCACTCCATTCCTTCCTCTCTTTCATGTCGTCCCTCTTCCATATTTCTACTGGAACATTGTGGCTTAGGATTCTACATTACCATCAACCCTATACACCGATTTCCCTCCTCTCTTTCCTCCTCTTCACTTTACTGCAATGTTAATATTAAGTCGCTTGTTGTTGTGTGTTGGCCACCAGAACCATACATTTCTCTCTGAAGTTGGCCCGATTTACCCCTAGAACATTTGGATACGTGTATTGGCTTGAGTTTACGTTAATGAAGGCCTATTGAACCAATTCTCCTTTATTATCCTTTTAACTATGTGACAATTGTAGTGCAACATAAAGCCCCCATTGATAATATTCCATGCACTCCTATATTTAAGATCTTGATGAGCATCATCATTGTGTAATTATGTGGGCCTTAATTCACCACCTAGGTTAGTCAAACCAACTATTCTCACAACTTATTACATACTTTTTATTATATTTTGTTTATGAGATGAGTTCGAGTTGGATATTTTGCTTTGTAGTCTAATATGCATTTAATGTAGGATTAAAGGATAAAAGAAAGGAATTTTGGCAAAGACCTTGGTCAAAACTCGGATGGGACAAAGGAGATGAATTATAGGAGGGAAATCCTCCTCATTTAAAACCCCTCCATTTGAATATTTCTCCATTAACTCATAGTGGAAACAGCCAAATCATGAGGACTAGAAGGCAGCTGAGAAAGTGAAAGTCAAAGCACCAATTTATCTTGAGTTTGGGAGCCGAGCCTCCCTAATTGTAAGGAAGTCATTCGAGACTTTAGTCATATCAGTAGAGAGGCCTAGGACCTCTGTAGAATGCGGGACTTTTGATTGTAAAACTCTTCTTTTTTTCGAGCTGCAAGACTTGTGACAATTTTTTATGTTATCCATTGTTTTGATAATAAGAATGAGTTTTGTTTTGAGCCAACACTGAGTTAACTCATAGGGTTGAAGCTCTTGGGTTAGGGCCCAACCCTAGCAACTAAGGAAGCTCTTTATTGTACATTTATGCTAGTGTAGATTCATGGTTTAATCATTCATTTGCTTAAATAGCTACATTGTCGTTACATTAGTGTAGCGCATAGATTCATGTTTTAACCGTTCATTTGCTTAAGTAGCTACATTTTCATTACAACAGTGTAGTGTAGATTGGATGTTCTAGTTTTCTTCCATTTGTGCCTTCCTTCAATTAGTAGGTTAGCAAGGAGAAAAATATTGGCATAAGGTTGTAAACAGGTGTCTCGGCCTCACCTCCTCCCTCTAAGATCGTGACATGAGGAAGAGGCCCTTCAGCAACCCCAAAAAAATAGATTTCTAGTTCTCGCATGAGCTTTGGAGTTTGTCGTCTTGATTCAGTACTTGGTTCATTTCATCATGATCTTTTTGTAATAAGATCTCACTCGTATTCTCGTTTCCTTCAACACTTCTTCATGCATAATATAGGCAAAAGCTAATAAATCATGTCTTAATCAGATTATACCCATAGATCCCATAGATCTCCTTACCATCCTATCCATAACAAACTTAACCAATCGTCGTTAACCGCATGTCTCATATTCATTTCAACGTTTGACTTTAGCTTGGTCGATATCCACCATCGATCTGCCTCACCCGATCCAACGGCTATCGCGTCACCCGATCGCCAACTAGCCTGGTTGATCTCCATGGTTGATCAATCCTACATGATCTAATGGCTTTCGCGCAATCTCGCATAAATTATTGCACAATCGATATCTACCCAAGAGCACATGATAAAAGTGGTTTTCTCATGCTATGTGTCACTCACTTATGCTAATCGTGCAAGATTTAGGAAATCCACTTACAGCTTTGAGGGCGCACGAGAAACTGCTTACCACCTACGAGGACCATTCCATCATTCCACACATTTTTTTCCTTCTGTGGCCATGTGACTTAATGTGATCCCTCCTTCTATTCACTTAATTTCTGCGATAAGATCTCTGCCGCTCATCTTTCGTTAATTTTGTATGTTCATCGGTTCACTTAAACTCCGTGATAAGATCTTCGTCGCTCACCTTCTATTAGTCTTTTTCATCTATCTATTCACTGAATCCCCTGCGATAAGATCTCCACCATTCATCTCTCGTTCATCTTGTTCTTCCATATATTCATGTAAATCTCCTGCGATAGGATCTTTTCCTCTCATCTTATGCTTTTACTCTTCACTAATCGATCCAACTATTCCTTTGCACTGTTGTTTCATTACGTCCTCCCTTCACTGATTTCGATCTTCGATTGCTTTTCTGCACGACTCCTTCCCACACTTTGTTCTACGTATCATTAAAATGTTGCCACTTCTGAGTTTCTATTTTTTTATTCAATTAGACTCTAACACTATCTGATCATCAAAAAACCAAGAAAGTGAAAATAGATTTAGTTTAGTTTCCTTGCTTACTCATTAGTTTAGTTTGATGCTCTTTACTTTTGTAACTTAGATAGCAACATTAGGTTAGTGTTGATTTAGCAATTCTGCTTAGCATAGTTTTTTAAATGGTTAATTAGGATATGGTGTGATATTAGCATTAGATGTTGTTTTGTTCATTACTACAGTAGAGTAGCTCTCTTAAAATAGATTTTCTCTTCTTCCATCAAAGAATCAAGCTTCTTCTAACTCTATAGAAGTCTGGCTTGGAACCCCTAGGGTCTCTTGCTAGATGAACAAGTGACAATAGGCAGGACCTTCACTTCTACTTATGCATATAGCACTATCACCTCCAAGTTTGTACGAACCTCGGGTTGATAAGTAAAGCTGGTTGCTTAGGAGTTGCAGCATCCTTGCTGCAATACTGGCGCTCATCACTTTTTGGCACTATTTCCGGGGAGGTGTCTGAGTATAATGTGAGTACTGCTTTCTTTTCTTATATTTCTAGTGTGCTTTCTTTTCTTCTATTTCTAATCTTCAATTTTATGCCATTAGTTTATTTTTGCAAAAGCAATCAAGTAGTTTCCTTTCTTTTAGTTTTCATTCTGCTTTCCTTTCCATTCTGCAAGTAGAATTTCAATTCAGCAAGTAACATTTCTTTCTGCCAGTAGTTTTCATTCAATCAATAATTTCATTTCCGCAAAGTATTTTCCAGCTTATATATATATATATATATATATATATATATATATATATATATATATATATATATATATATATATATATATATATATATATATATATATTATAAACTCTCCAAAAAAATCTCCTTTCATGCTTCGTAGGAGCATCGACAATTTAGGGAAATTATTGCCAAATACCCCCACTGCATCCAACATCCAACTTTCTCTCTTCTTAGGTGGCTGTGAGTTGGAGGAACCTTTAGGTGAGCAACCTGACATATTTGAAGAACATATAGGGGAAGAAGAAGAAGAAGAGGAACCCATTCCTACTGAACCAATGGCTAAAAACCGAAATGATAAAGGAAATAGAGAGAGAATTGAGGGTGCCTTCCCCATCAGGGAAACCAATGGTGACACTAAGATGAAGAATATAAGCCCCTCTTCTCTACCTCATTTACATGGTCTGACCATAGAGTACCCTGAAACTTTCCTATTTGAGTTTGTTGTTATATTTCAAACCTATGACTATACAGATGATGAGAAAAAGTTCAAATTGTTTCCATCTAGCCTCAATGATGTAGCATTCCACTGGTTCATGGGTTTACCTGGAGATAGCATCACAACTTGGGCTCAGATGCAGCAGGCTTTTAGCAACAAATATAGGAACTATTTTAGGTCAGAGGATACTAAAGAAGATATTTTCAGGATGACCATGGGATAGGATGAATCCTTAGAAGACCATGAAGAAAGATTCTAGCTCAGTTACAAAAAGGTCAGGTGCACACTTGACCCTAAGTCACTAAAGTTGGTCCTGCTCAGAGGAGTAAGGGAAGATCCTCTGGATACCTTACATTTTTTAGCAGGAGGAGATATCTACCAATTACCTTATGAGGATATCAAGGCTGTCTTTAGAAAACATTTTAGGGAAGCCAAGAAAAAGGGTAGCAGTAGTCAACTTATGGCCAATACATTATCTTCCAACTCATCCATCAATGGTGAAATTGGAAATATGCTGGAAGATTTCAAAAGTGAGATGCTGCAAACCCATGCCTTACAATTGGGTACGATGAACATCAAGAGGAAGCAGAGAGATCCCTCACCATCTTTTTCCCTAGATGCACCAGGAGGCATCCTAGGAACGAATTTCCATTGAACTACATTTAGATTTGCTCGGTCTATGAACAAAACCACTCCATAGACAAGTGCCCTTCTTTACCCAGACTGAAAGTTATATATCAAGCAGCTGAAGGGGTCATTGAGCAGCTTTGTTACATCAGCCAAATGAGACCTCCTAGGCCTAGACCATACTAGCAAGGTATGCAAGGGTCATCCCATGCATATTACAACCCCAACCAAACCACAACTATACCTTCTTGGGGACCCCTTGCTCATCCTTCCTAGTCTACACCCCCTCCTTGGTCCTATGCATCTCAGTCTCATTCCCAGCTAGCCAACTAGTCATTTCAACCTTATGTTCCGCCACAACCTCAATGGAATACCCCACATGAGAGGTGGAGGCCCCAATACAACAATGCTCCAGCTCTATTGCCTCCACCACCTAGCCAACCACAACTCCTACACTCTCCTCCACCCAAGCAACCCTAAATGCATGCCCAACCAAATCTAAACCTGAACAATAGGCAGGCTCAACAAGTATACAGTGAAGAGACATCATACCTAGGTTATGCTATAGAAATCCAGGAGATCAACCTAAAATCTGGGAGAATTCTCCTAGATAATCAACCTCCCTCTCCACATAGGATGGTTGAGGAAGAAAGAGAGGAAAGAAACCTTAAAGTAAATCCACCATTTTTTGAGAGATTAGCCCAACCACTCCAGCCTACCACAGAAGAACTTGAACTTCTGGGAGAATTGAAAAATCTGTGTAAAGATCCCCCCTCTCCAAGCAATAAAAGATGTTCCCATTTATAATATGTTGATTAAGGATAAATTCTTCAAGCATTGAGGAAGAAGAAAAAGGGATGTCCCTAATATTAATGTCATTAGGAAATTGTCTGACTTAATGTTGGGGTAGGTAATATTTCTAAAATATTTGGACCCTGGAAGCCCTGTAGTAGATGTGCACATCAATGTCACCATTGTCCTACACACTCTGATTGATCTTGGGGCTGTCATTAATGTGATGACCAAGGACACCATGCTCAAGCTCAACCTCCAAGGGTCATTAAGGAAGAGCACAATAGTTCTGCAACTTGCAGACCATTCCACAGTCACCCCTAAAGGAATATTGGAGGATGTGATGGTCTCCATTGAATCCTAGGAATACCCTACAAATTTCCTAGTTCTCCAGCCTAAGGCTAAGATTATTAGTTACCCTCTCATCCTTGGAAGGCCATAGTCAGCCACAACCGATGCTTACAATATCTGCATACCTAGGAATATGACCATCAAGAGTGGGCATATGTCCAAGTAGTTAGTCCTCTACCCTCCTACTCAACCTTCTCTAGAGCATGATTTACCTTTATGGTTGGAGGAGGAGGAAGAATTTGAGGCTTATTCAGCCAAACTTTATGCTTTGGAAGCAACCATAGGAGGAGGACAACAAGATGAGGATGACTTAATTGAACCCCTAATCCAAACTCCAACTCCTCGTTCGTTACCATTAGAAGAAGAAGTAAGGGAAACCCAAAACAATCATACAAGTGACTTATGCTTCGCCAATTCGAACCCACTCCTTGTCAAGACCATAGAATTTGGCTCAGAGAAAACTTTGAAAATTAATGCATTTCTTTCTGCTCTTGAAGAGGAAAATCTATGCAACATGTTGAGAGAAAACCTAGAAGCCTTCGCTTGGAGTTACAAGGAAATGAAGGGAGTACACTGCTTAGTGTGTACTCACCACATACACATCAAAGAAGGTTGCAATCCTGCCTAGCAATCACAAAGGAGGATGAATCTAGCTTTTAAAGATGTCAAAGAAGAACTGCAAAAACTGTTAGATGCAGGATTCATTTACCCTATCTTTGACAGTAAGTGGGTCTCTCCTTTAGTGTTATTTCCGAAGAAAAATTGTAAGTGGAGGATTTGTGTCGATTACAGGGAGTTCAACAAAGCCACAAAGAAGGATCATTTTCCCCTACCCTTCATTGACCAAGTGCTATATGCCCTGGCAGGGAAGAAGTTCTCTTCTTTCCTAGATGGATTCAGTGGGTACAACCAAATCCAAATCTTCCCAGAAGACCAAGATAAGACCACGTTCACATGTCCTTGGGGCAATTTTTCCTATAGGGTCCTTCCTTTTGGCCTATGCAATGCTCCTGCCACTTTTGAGAGAGAAGTCTTGAGTATTTTTCTTGAATTAGTACATGATGTGGTGGAAATTTATATGGATGATTTTACACCTTATGGCTGTGATTTTCAAGAAGCCCTAACTAACCTAGGCAAAGAGTTAGACAAATGCATTGAAATGGACCTGTCTCTTAGTCTAGAAAAATGTGAATTCTTAATGACTAAAGCGACCGTGCTAGCTCATTCAATATCTCAACAAGGACTATAGGTGGACCCAAAGAAAATAGCAATCATCCAAAGGGTCCCACCTCCTCAAAAGTAGAGGGATGTCAAGATTTT
Organism: Pinus taeda; assembly: GCA_000404065.3. Lineage (NCBI taxonomy): Eukaryota > Viridiplantae > Streptophyta > Pinopsida > Pinales > Pinaceae > Pinus > Pinus taeda. Next base: position 124,721 of record APFE031637879.1, read on the forward strand.
CTTGGGGTTAGCAAGATACTACCGAAGGTTCCTAAAGGACTTTAGCAAGTTGGCCTCTCCTTTATTTGGGTTGATGGCAAATATTCTGATTTTAAATGGTCAAAAACCTGTCAAGGTTTCACATTAGATAGTGCTAACACGGATTGGGCCTCCATGTACTTTTGGGTATATATGGGAGGAATACATTAGGTTGTTATCCATAGTTAGGTAACCAAGTCTGCCACCTTGTACACTGTGATACACCGAACATAGCATTCGGGGAGATTGCCTACACATATATTAAGTCCTTGGTTTACTGAGGCAGTATATTGCAATTCAGAGTTACTTGGTAATCCTTTTGCCTAGATTATCCATATTTTGTTTTGTTATGTTATTTTGATTAAAATAAATTAATTGACCGTGGATAACATCCTCCACATCACCCCTTTTTTAATCTTAGGTTGAGACATATGGCAACAACTCCAGAGTCCAGCAATCAAGGAATTCCTTTTGATGGGAATCCTAGTCCTTTTCCCCCTTTGGGAAATATTGGTGCTCCATATAACATTATCCCTTCCAGGATTTACCATTGGCTTGCCAGTATGGTTGTTTCCAACCTCCTTGGTTCAAAATGTCGTGATTTCTTTGTAATCAAGTACTCCTTCACCTGGCCAAAATCAACCTCTAGTTGATCCTAAAGTTGACCCTTTACCTTCTTCATTGGTTGTTTCTTCCTCCCCTTCTTCCTCTTCGCCTGGTGAAAGTATTGACACTAGTAACTAGGTGGATAAGAAGAAGAAGAAAGGGAAGAAGAAGAAGAAGACGAAGAAGAAGAAGAAAATTCAGCAGGGGTGAAACCAAGCAACCATTGCTTTGAATGCAACTTCTAATGAGAAATTGTTCGATAAGGCTCACAAACTTCGATATCCTTGCAAACTTTGTACGAGAGAACATATTCTTCAAAATTGTTATAGTATTCCACAGATCTTAGAAGAATGGTCTTCTAGTTCACATCATCCTGTGTCATCAACTTCTGGAGATCATGCTAGTGACATACCATCAACTAGTGGTAGCAAAGTTCATGGAAATAAGGTTAAAGTTAGGTTTCCCGGTAGGTTATGTGAAGGGAATGACCCCATTCACCTTTGTCCCCATTTGGAAGAAGCCCAAAAAGTGTTGGATAATGATCCTGCTTCTCTACAACAACTTCCATCTGGTTACAGGAGGCTCTCCCTTAATCCTTCACTAGTTGATGAAGTAACTGACCCAAATCAATAGTCATTCAAACCCACTCTCTCTAAATGTGAATCCCATGAGTCTATACCTGACCAATCATAGGTCGAGGAAATAGTTGAACCGATTTCACCTTCAGTTAATCATACCTTTCTTGTAGAGAGTAAGTATGATACCACTCAGGTTCTCTTCATTTCTTCAAATTCCAATGAACTTAGAGGAAACCCTCCTATTCCATCAATACAAGAGGAAAACCCCCTTGTTCTCGTAACTCAAGGGGGTAATTCTCCCATTCTTACGGCACCCCCTCCTAGTAGTCTAGTCACTTCCTTTGATTGGAATCAACTGGCAGGATGTCGTCTTCCTTCTTATGTGCCTTTCTAGATCATAGTACAGGTTTATAATATGATTATATCTAGCACTATTATAGATGAAGGTGAATCTATGAGTATCCTTTCCTCCACTGCTTGGTAGGCACTTGGTTTACCACCACTTGTGTCTGTTACCCAGAATATATTGGGTTTTAGTAGAGGAACTAGTCAACCATTAGGGATCCTTCCTTAGTTTCCTATTACTTTGGGAGGAAAAAATGTTTATCTCAATGTGATGGTAGTCCCAAGTCCTTTAGATTACAATTTACTTCTTGGGCGTGACTATGTTTATGACATGGGAGCTATTGTTTCAACACTCTTTCGAGTGATGGGTTTCCCGTATGAAGGCATAATTGTCACCATTGACCAACTTTCATTTCCCGGTCCAAATATTGCTTCTAGTTGACCATATTCCGTAAATGGTACTTTTGTCCCAATGGTATCTTCCCCGCCACGAGTCAATTATGTGGCGACCCCTTCCATGCCTAAATCAACTGAGGATCAATTCTGTGATGTTGTGCATTATGTACTGGGGGTATTGGAACCAGATCTCTCTAATGGATTCCTTGCTACACATCCCTTCAAGAGCATTGTTCTCCCATTTGATGAGAACCTCTTGGAAGTCATGACCTCTTATGGGTCGTGACCAAGGAATCATGAGGATAGCTCCTGGTCTTGTGTCAAGCTCATTAAAAATTGAAACAAATGGTATGAGTATAGTTCCTTGTCTTGTGTCAAGCTCTTTAAAAAGTGAAACAAGGAATATGAGCATACTTTCTTGTCTTGTGTCAATCTCGTTAAAAAAATGAAACAAGGAATATGAGGATAGTTCTTTTACTGTGTCAACCTCATTAAAAAATGAAATAGGTCCCATGAGCATAGTTCCTTGTCTTGTGTCAAGCTCGTTAAAAAATGAAAGAAGGAATCTGAGCAAAGTTCCTTGTCTTGTGTTAAGCTCATTAAAAAATGAAACAAGGTCCCCTGGTGCAAAGTTCCAACTCAAGAGATCTCATACAATCCTAGTCAAGTCTTTCACTTGCTCTCATATATGAACCTTCATTCCATCCACTTGATAGCAATGAGTAGTCTACTTAGGTGAATTCAATGAAGCTTGGGGGGCATGCACCTAGAATCGAGTCATCATGCTGGGGGCATGTAAACCAATCTCAAGAATAGTTTTTCTTGTTTCAAGCTTGTGTAAAAATGAAATTGAATCCAAGTATAGTCTTTAATTGCAAGCTTGTGTAAACATGAAACTGAATCCAAGCATAGTTCTCTATGGTTCAACCTTGTGTAAAAATGAACCCATCTCCATTTTAACCCTCATGATTGCCATTCTATCAACCTCTTCTGCCAGATGAGCCTTGGTGTTTATCCTTCCATCGTCACTATCTGCTTGGCTGATCATATGCTTTCACTTGGTTTTTTTACCCTTTTTGAGGAACAATTGTAATGAGTGGACTTATTAGCTGGCCTCTTCACATAAATCAACATGTTTTGAGAAGTTCCAAGTTCGTTGAAACCAATTGCTATCCTAGACACCACTCGTTCCTCTAAGTGGAGTCCTCTTTAAGCTCTTTTCAGACTCTTGAAACATGAAAAGATTCCCAAGCGCTTGTCCTTTTTATCTTGTAAACGGATTGGAAACGACATCTACTTAGTATAAGTTTAACCCTTTTCCGAACTGAGATAGATTACTTACGAAAAAGGAATACGTTAATAAAAAATGGTCAATAGGTTCTCTCTTGTATTATTTTACGCCTTTTCAGACTTAAGAGACAAATTTATGAAAAATAACTTGTGGAGTTTTCTTTCTGTCCCTTTCCAAACTCTCAAAATATGAAAAGGACCGAGTTCTCATTGTTGTTAAACTTGTTAAAACGTCAAATAGTGACAAACTTTTCCATCATGACAAGACTGAGTTTCACCTTCGCTATGCTCATTAAAACATCACATAGCGATGGATTCACCTGAAGGGTGGAATTATACTACAATAATATGTTATCCTCCTCAAGATTGCTAAAAAATAAAGAGGTAATGGTCAACAATGATTGGGGAAAATGGGAAAAGGGATAAATCACTTTATGGTAGCAAGTCGCTCTTGAACATGACACTTTCACTCCATCTCTGTGACTATTTGGGTTGGGTTATATGCTTCATGGTTATCATACCTATGGTCTATCACATCATCCATCACTTTAGTTTTGGGTCAATGTTGCCAATTCATTCAGTGTCATCGACATGTTCAAGAGAAGTCACTCAGTAAATTATCCTTTGCAATACTCATAAACCTTCATTTTCATAATTGCCATTCCTCAACCTTTTGTCGTTAGTCACATCCCATCTCCAAAATCATTAGACTCGTTTCATATTGTTGATGGGGGATACATCAAGGCCCTCCTGCAACAAGTCACTTCTTGTCGACATCAGAACATTATCCAAGAAATTGACTTAGAAACACCCTTCCAGTACCTTAAGGCTTGCATACATCAATGGCAAGTTTCTTGCTTCCAGCGATAGGTTGATATCACTAGCCTTTGACCAAAAGACTTTATATGGTGTTTGACATCAAAAAAATTATTCACACCATTCAAAATGTATTGCAGTACCTTGAGAATCATCATCATTATCAGTGATCTCTCTCACATATGTTAACAACTTACATCATTGGCTGGTAATCAGATGGTGTCTTCCCATGTTCGACTTCAGATCACATATTCACATGGTTAGACTTATACCTGAGTGAACGATTGGATGAGATAAAATTCCCCAGATCTAGTTTCATCCATCCGAGCTACGATTCTAGGAGAATACTAAATCATATGTACAATGGATTTACACGCATGGTCATCCCATCATGGGTCTATATCTGTAGACAACTATCTATGTACATGTAATGAAAAGTTTATATGTTGAGTATGGGTATGCCTTCCCTCAACAATTCATGAAAACTTCAAAATATCATGATGTTATGTATTGTAATCGATGTAGGTCACCGTCCACTTCAAATCCTCCCCATCACATTGTAAATCATATCACTCAACATTATCATTTTCGACTTCATGCTTTAGGGGGAAACTGTTACAGTTCTATTTTGGCACATCACTCCCAACATTCAGATCAGTACAATTAGGGCTCATCGAGCCCTAATTTAGTTGTTACATTCCCTAAACAAATCAACTCATTGAATGCTTCCATCCATGAAAGTTTCCTAGCCTGAAGCCTTACTGAAATGCCTCCTTGGGACACCAGTGCAACCTTGGTGAGGGGTAACTGCATTGCAGAGTAGGTAGGCCCATTCTATCCTGCATTGTTGTGCACTTAGGGCCTCTTTGACCTGTGCTGGGGGAGATTGAGTGAATTTTTCATAAGGTTCTAGGAATATTCCTTGATTCTAGATCATTCTAGAAGGATCACATCTCTTATCTCCTCCTACGAGCTTGAAATTGGATACGCTAAGGATCAATTAATATTCTATCCTCTCATCCCTTGCTCCATGGAAACTAACTCCAAGTTTGGAATGCCATTCAATACCCTCATTTATGACAAAACCACCTCCATTTCCTATAAATTGAGCACTCATCATAGTGATCAAGGGGCTAGCATCTGAATTTTGTAAGGAAATTCTATTGGTTTGATAATTGAGTTCATGTCAAGAAATCTTATGCTATTGGATTGGTGTGATTTTGATGTGGTGAGGGTTGGACCCAAGCTAGAGGAGTGGCACAGGATTGAACTGTATTGGGTGAAACTATTTCCTCTACATTAATAAAGAGTTTATTCCTTTTCTCATATTCTTGTTCATATCCATAATTATTATGTGTTTCAATGCCTTCAATTCCATTGGTTTATAGTAGATAGATCATGTATACTTTGATCATTTGTCATTTCTATTTCTGTTGATACAGGTACCAATTGAGAGGGTTTAGTTCAAGTGGGAGCAACAGGAGAAATTCAAAGGGGATTAAGGAAGTGAAAGACTATAAGTATGTTCTTGCATCTCATCTATCTACTAAAGGAAAAGGTTAAACTAATTTCTTTCTGTTGTTCTAGGTGTAGCTACCCACCTAGGGAAAATGTGTTTATTCATAGATGCAAATTCCATATAATAGTATTGCAACGGTGCCAAAAAGTGATGAGCACCAGTATTGCAACAAGAATTCTACAACTCCTAGGCTACCAGCTTTACTTTATCAACTCGAGGTTCATACAAAATTGGAGGTGACAGTGCTGTATACACAAGTAAAAGTGATGGTTTTTCCTTTTGTCACTTGTTCAACTAGAGAGATACCACTGGGGTTTTTTAAGATGGACTTGTATGAATTCATAAGGAGCTTGGTTTCCTAATGAAAGAAAAGGGAATCTACTCTAAGAGAGAGTTTATCTATTGCAATAATGGAAAAGATCCAAATTCAATGCTAAATCACATCATTTCCTAATTAATTGCTAGAAACTATGCTTTGCAATAATGCTAAATTAACATGAACCAAATTCTCTTGTATAAGCATGGAAGTTAAAAGCATCAAACATCACTATTGTGCAAGTAAAGGGACTGGAATAACTATGTTTTTGTGCTTTTGTTCTTTTCATGCAAAATCAAATATGCAAACTAATCTCTTATGGTGATGTGGCAGGTGGTTTAAGGATGTTTAAGGATAGCTGGAAGGTTTAGGAGATGGCTGGATGGTGTGGGAGACCCTTGGCTGACCTTTGGGGGCTTCCTAGAGGTTTCCCTCAATTCAGCCTCAAAACAGGCCATTACAGGAAAACCTACATGATGTACTAGAAACCTACAGAAGTCCGTCTATTTCTATAAGATGCAGCCGTGAGAAAAACAATGGGTGTTTGAGGTGATGGAAAGCTTAGGGAAGGTTTTTGATGGGTGGAATGGAGAAAAAAGTGACCTAGGATCACTCAGAAGTCAACAGAAAGGCTAGGAGATGGTTGGATTCGCTCAATGTGCTTGGAATAATTTCTATGTAAAATGATGAAATTAGTGAAGGCAATGGTGAAAGAAGGGAATGATTATGGTGGATGAAGTGGAAAGTGATTGCTAGCTATGAGTTCTTTGTCTTCTCCTAAAGCACATTCTTTGAATCAAACATGTATAATTTCCAAAAATTCATGTAAATAAGAAGCATTCTCATAAGCTAGAAAAGCAGAATTAATGAAGTAACTGTCTACCTTATGCATGAGGAAAGTAGCTAGAAGGAATGGAATCAAGGATGGGAAATATTGCAAAGAATGAAGATAGAAGATATGGAAATGTAATCCTACCTTTCAAAACTGATCAAATGCTAGCTTAAATATAGTAAACTCTAAAGCTTATGAAAGAAGTTGATCCCAGAGGGAAGAAGTGAGGCCAAGACACCTACTGATAGCCTTGTGGTGCTTCTTTTATCCCTGCCAACCTGCTACTGAAGTAAGACACAAATGGAAGAAAACTAATAAAAAACTAATCAGATCTACAATACATTAAATGAAAATACCTCTAAAGACAAATTAACAATGAAGCTATGAAACTAAGCTAAACATACAGATACAAAAAGAGGAGCCTTGGCTACTAGGGTTAGGCCCTAACCCAATAGATTGAACCCTTTGAGTTAAGTCAGTGTTGGCTCAAAACAAAACTCATTCTTATTACCATAACATAAATTTACATCAAAATATTCCACAAGTCTAGAGATCAAAAATATCTTAGAGTTTTACAACAAAAATGTGATCCTAATGAGGCTCTAGGCTGCTCTACTTATACAACTGAAGTCTCTAACAAATTCCTTAAAATTAGGGATTCTTGGCTCCCAAACTCGAGATAAACTAGCTCTTTGTCTCTCACTTGCTCGGCTGCCTTCTAATCCTCATGACTTGGCTACTTAAACTCCAAGCTGGTGTGATAAATGGAGGAATATTCGAATGGGGGAGAATTAAATGAGGAGTATTTACCTCCTACAGTCCCTCTCCCTTGTCTCAATCAAGTTTTAACCTTATTATTTGCCAAAATTCCTTGACTTCCTCCTTCAAACCTAGATTCAATGCATATTAGTCCACTAGGTATGATATCCCACTCTGACTCATCTCATAAACAAAATATAATAAAAAACATTTAATAAGTTGTGAGAAACGTTGGTTTGACTAAGCTAGGAGGTGAATTAAGGCCCATATAATTACCCAATGATAAGGCTCATTAGTTGATCATGTCTAGAACTAAAGAGAGAAGGGCGGGTCAATAGCGTAGAAGCAAGTAAAGAGAGCTTAGAGGGTATTAGTGGTAGGACCTATTAGCCTCCTATACCAATAGGTTTCATCTTTCATGATTGTCTTGATTGAACTATGGAATATGTTCAAACCTTCTTTCTTGAGCAAAGGTGTTCCATATTCTTGAAAAACCAAAAAATCAAAAAAGTTAAAAAATGTAAAGAGGGTGCACCCTAAAAGAAAAATCAAAGGGTAAGAAAAATAAAGTGGTCAAAAAAAGAAGTGAAAGAAATGAACCCCAAGCAAAAATAGACCAAGGAAAGTGTGCAAATTCAAATGCCACTACTACTTCATTTTTGTAATAAAACAATTGTGTGCAGTTGTCCAACCTTTGCCACAATTCATGAATAAGTCAAACTGTTTAAACTTGGCTTACTCATATTTCAATTTCATGTTATAGATTAGAGAATAAATATCTGACCAAACAGCTTAATATTGGCAGATAAGTAGATAGTTAGAGTTAATAGAAGGTGCTCAACAATTTAATGTGAGCCCTTGGATGTAATAAGGGTAGAATTAGATAGATTTTCCTTGTAAAAAGAAAAAATGTTGATGAGGGTTTGCAAGTCTAAATGCACCCTAATAAAGAATAGAAAATGGTAGTATTAAGTAGATAGGGTAGGTAGATGGTGCTGCAAAGTGTTATCTGATGAATGATGTTGCTACATGTTTTTGATCCTTTACTTTCATCACAAGTACTAAAGCAGGAAATACGCTGGAAAATCACCACAAGCAAAGTCAAACTCATTAACCTCCCTCATCACTTTCCCCTCAAAAGTTTTACTAATTTCCCGCAAAGTACTAAGGTATTTGGAGATCAAAGGGGCTCAAGGCATTTCCTTGACCTCTGGAGGGACCGGACCCTCGGCCTAATGATAAAAAAGACCTAAGTACTTAAGATAATCCATCATTATAATCTTCCATCTTTAACTTTGTCCTAAGTAAAATCCTATTTTACTTAGGAAACTCATGCAAAATTCCATAAAAAACCCTCAAGATAACTCGCTATTCTAAGTTTAAGTGTTGAAGATAAAATATTGCAATTTACTTCAGAAGTTACCACTTTCTTAGATGTGCAAAACTATTTTGAGTTTCCTTGTCCTTTGCCATATTTTACATTTAACTCTATTATACTAAATCCCTAATAAAATACCTTATCCTAAGTATATAACTCCCTTTTTATAAATATCCCAAAACCCTTATATTATATAGTTAACCAAAGTAATTATTTTCCCAAAAATTCATTAAAAACCCCGCTTTATAAGCCCTTTGGTTAAAATTATCATTATATTATAATCCCGCCCTTAT
>APFE031637879.1:142802-158876 GCA_000404065.3 Pinus taeda
ACTACTCCATATAAACCTCAGCAAAATAGAGATGCAGAAAGAATGAACAAGATGTTGATGGAAAGGGCAAGAAGCATGCTCAGTGGTGTCGGGTTAGGACAGGAATTTTGGGCAGAGGCAGTGGAGACAGCATGTTACCTGGTCAATAGATCACCTTCATCAGTGTTGGAGGATAAGACTCCACAAGAGGTATGGATTGGTAAGAAACCATGTCTTTCACATATGAGGGTATTTGGATGTGATGCATATGTACTTGTTCCAAAGGAGAGAAGAACCAAGTTGGATAATAAATATGAAAAGTGCATCTTTATTGGGTATAAGGCTGCTTTAAAGGGTTATAAGCTTTGGAACCCAGTAACAAGAAAGGTTGTGTATAGCCGAGATGTGGTGTTCAGAGAGGTGAAAGATGTTATTAAACATGGAGTCCAACCAAAGGAACCTGAGAAGATAGAGTTTGAGCTAAAGGAGGAAGAATCAGACTCTATAGAAGATGAAGAGCCACAAACTCTGGGTGTGAGAAGATTAGTTTGAGAAAGAAGGCAGCCAGAAAGGTATAGTCCATCTGCTTTCAGTTCAAATTTTTCTTTATATATTACTGATGATGATCCTAGAACTGTGAAGGAAGCAGTAGATTCAAAGGATGGAAAACCTCTGGAAAGAGGCCATGGTTGATGAAATGGCATCTTTGCATAAAAATGAGGCTTGAGATCTGGTGGGGTTGCCAGCTGGAAGGAAACCCATTGGCAGAAAATGGGTGTTCAAGAAGAAGACAAATGCAGAAGGAAAGGTGGAGAAATACAAGGCTTGGTTGGTAGCAAAAGCTTATTCCCAGGTGTTGGGAATTGATTTTGGTGATATTTTTTCTCCTATTGCCAAGGTAACTTCTATTAGATTACTTTTATTTGTTTCTACTGCTTTTGATTTTGAGGTAGAATAGATGGATGTGAAGACAACATTTCTTCACAGGGATCTGGAAGAGGAGATCTACATGAAGCAACCTGAAGGCTTTGCGGTGAAGGGTAAGAAAGAGCTAGTATGCAAGTTAAAGAAGTCTTTGTATGGGTTAAAATAGTCTCCAAGGATGTGGTATCAGAAATTTGATACACTTATGCAGGGACTTGGCTTCACCAAAAGCAAAGCAGATCACTATGTGTATTTTAAATTAGTTGGCGACCGTGTTATTTATCTGGTATTATATGTGGATGATATGTTTCTGGTTGGAAATGACAAAGACATTATCCAAGATTTGAAGACCCATTTGTCCTCCAAATTCGACACGAAAGATCCTCGTGCTACAAACTATATTTTGGGCATGGAAATTAAAAGAGATCGGACAAATAGGAAGCTCTGGCTAAACCAGAGGAAGTATGTCGAGACAATATTGCAGAGGTTTAATAAGCAGGATAGTAAATTGGTGAAGGTTCTTATTCATGTAGGTGTAAAATTATCTACTGAACAATGTCCCAAGACACAAGAAGAGGACGAGGACATGTCCCATGTTCCATATGCGAGTGCATCCAGTATCCTGATGTATGTGATGGTTTGTACTAAACCAGACATTGCACATGAAATGGGAGTATTGAGCAGGTTTATGTCAAAACTAGGGAAGGAGCACTCGACAGCAGTGAAGCGGGTTTTTAGGTATTTGCGTGGCACTAGTGATTATGGTTTACGTTACCAAGGAATATCAGGATTGGAAAGAGTGTTGGATATTCGTGGATTTTTTGATGTAGACTGGCCTGGAGATATGGATCAGAGAAGATCTACAAGTGGGTATGTGTTTAGCCTATTTGGAGGTGCAGTCAGTTGGATGAGTAAGAACAATTTGTAATGGCACTATCAACTACAAAGGCAAAATACATGGCAGCCACTCATGCAATCAAGGAAGTAGTTTGGTTACAGAGATTTTGTTTAAGTATGGGGTTAGTACAGGGAGCTATAAGGATAGACTACGACAGCCAAAGTGAAAATTTCCTAGGAAAGAACCCTGCATATCATTCCAATACAAAGAACATTGATGTTCAGTATCACTTTGTGAGGGATATAATAGAAGACAAAAAGGTGTTGCTGGTAAAGGAGGACACTTTGAAGAATATTGCAGATGCATTGACAAAATCTATGAACTTTGAGAGGTTCTCTTGGTGTAGAAAAACAATGGCCATTGCAGGGCTGGATAAATGACTAAGCTCTCTTGTGGCCCCCTATGGAAAGAACACAACAAGTGGGAGAATGTTGGATTCTGTTATATTCTTTCCATGACTAGCCCACATAGTTAGCCGGGTGGTTAGAAGGGGGGTGAAGGCCCCCCCTTTGTTGTTCCGATTGTGTAGAAAGGGGAGTCATAGGGGGTTTGAAGGGTACAGGTAACCCCACTCTATGGGGTCTGAGATAGTGCCCCAGAAAATTTTGGCCCCAGAAAATTTTGGTTTTGGACCCTATGTTAGGTTGGGCAGACCTACTTATGGTTTTGTGCAGGTTTTTCACAAATGGTTTTGGATGCGATGGGTTTTGTTCAATGGTATTGGATACTTCGGCATGTATAAATATGTGTTATAACATTGGAAGGAACATAATGAAAAATCGAGCTAGTAGTCCCGGTTATGGGATCTAGGGGAAAATCTATGTGTATATGTGTTTTATGTGTTATGCTCTCACATTGTTTATTTTCTGTGTTTTAGAATTCGTATGTAGGTCATTTCTGTACGGGGTTAAAACCTACATACTTTACCTTTATAAAATAAGAGTATTCAGTGTGTTGATCTATGGTAGCTTAGTAGGTATTCATCACATGCTTGGTGTCTTAGCTTGCGAAAAATATTAATTAGCCTTGTAAATTATTACTTAAGTGGAGTAAGTAATTAACAAAATCCTTCCTAGGTTTTAACCTAGGAAATGTAAATTTTATTTGTTTTATTCCTTTATTGACTTAATGAATCATAGTCTAAAGTTATTAAGATAAATAATTATACTAGCCAAGATCCAAGCCATTAATCTGAAGAGATGAGATGAGCGTTTGATTAGGAGGCTCGAGGGAATTTTTCCTTTACTGAACATCCTTTTCTTCCTTCATATAACATGTCTCCTTTAGCTACAACTACTTCCAAGTGAATTTTTCCACACATATGACTCCACCTTCTCAAGGTGTCCAACTTTTTTATAGCCCATAACTCATTCCATCTTCATTATTATCAGAGAAAAAGAAGAATCCCCTTTGCACAGGAGATTATATTTTTGCATTGTTCTAAATGTCCTTCTTGCTATGTGTTTTTTTGTTGGTGGGGTTTGTGTGGGAGGGGGTTTTTTAACACTCTACTCTTATTTGTAAAACAATGGAATCTAATCTGTGCTTCACTTAGACAAACAACTTCAGTAGGAAAGTCACTTTATTGTTCGACACAAAAAATACCTGACCACTATACCTTCACAAATTAAGATAGAGTCTTCATACAGAGATTTTATTTTCACCATTAAGCCTAAGTGATTTGATGCCATTAATATTTATTTGAAGACTATATTGTTGGGATGTTTTTCTCTTACATCTTTTATAAGATCTTTTTGATGAATTTCGGAACGCTGAATTAGAATATTTTCTAGATCCTCTACATCTTCTTTTGGAATCTTTACTTCCACAACATTTATTTTTCCACTTTAGTGACATTTTCATCTCTTCTAGTTGACTCTACAACAATTATTTTTTCACATGGATCTGATCTTCTTCATACTTTATCATTCTGTCATTGAGATTTCTCACAATCTCTGTTAGGTTGACATGTACTATGTCACTTTTCCATGAACTTGGTGTTTGTGATAGAATGTTAAATCTATTACGGTATCAAACCAAGAATCACAATGATATTAATTTGCACAATGGAATACAAACAATAGTAAATATACTAGTGCACAAAATATGGACAGTTTTTTACAATTTTGTACAGTAACCCAACTTCGTTATATTAATCAACAATTAATACAATAGTCTAGGGCTCTTGTACTAGGGATAATGGTCCTCATACATCCACTAGTACAAGAATATAAAAATGGGGCTTGGTTTTAGTCCATCGACAACCAATCTACCCTCAACAATATAATTTGACCATATCGTTGATGTAGTTGACTCTCTCAGCTCATTTGGTTGTACCCTATGCTTGCCTAGTCCTTTGGCTCTCGATCTACAACTTCTGCCTCTATTAATGCTCCAAGCCCATATGGCCACTAAACCTCAGCTATCAATCTACTCACTAGTTGTGCCTTAGTCCATCAAGGGCACAACACATTGAGACTCTTGTCGATTTGTTCACAGCTCCACTTGTGAACAACTCTCATCTTCCCGTTACTGCTCCTCAGCTAATCAATGACTTCAACCCACTATAGTCTTCCTACACTACTCCAATGAATACTAACATAGGGCATAGAGGGTTGCCACCTATGACTGCAAGATGTCCATCTCCCACAATGAAAGAGTGCTAGGAGGATTGCCCATGTTCTACTATAGAATTCCTTCTTTGCACACAAGTCTAGGGCTCCACAAATTGCTCTTGGTTGATCAGACCCTTGAGCTCAACAACTACCACTCCAAGAACCACCTAAGTCCATGACGATGGTGCACACCTGGCTCCAACTTGGACATTATCGCGTTGTCCTCCAACATACCATAATTGCCAATCCACTATCCACACTTGGTCAACTATCACATTGCCCTCCAACATACCACGAGTGACTAATCCTTTCTATAGCATCTTCTCCTAGTTAGGGAATCCAACCATACATGAATCCATTCTGCTTGGCTGCTAACAATATTCCAAACGTTCCTCTCCTAGGACACCATCCACTAGCATCAATTAAACCTTAACACATCAATACAATGCATAACTAGCCATTCTCACTTTTGCGTCACCCTGGTGTAGTCTGCAACATGCTCAACCCTCACTCTCACTGCCTGCACTCACTTTTCTTTACTTGCATGTTCCCACTCTCACGCGTTCCTGCAGTTGCATTCTTGTACTCATGCATTCCTACACTCATGCATTCCTAAACTCGCATTGCTTGCACTCGTGTTTCCTTTTTTGATGTGTAAACTATGAAAGATGTTTCTTGGATGTGTCTAAATGCCTCACACTTGACCTATATTTATAAGCATCAAGTAGATCCAACAAATTTTTCTTTGGGAACCACCTTAACCTCAAGCTGACCTGCCCAACTAGACAAATTTACCCATCTTAACTTCAAAAGTTCATTTCTCTTCAACCACAACCTAGAATCAGATGATTTTTGATGTGTCAGATTCGTCTTAGCGAGTATTATCATCCTCATCCATTACATGTCTAAATATATCCATAGTTGTGTCCCCAACATCGATGGGTGAAAAAAACCAAGCTTGGGTTTCAAGCCCTCAAGACCATTTATGGAGCTCCTTCCTCCAAGCCCTTGATCATCGAGGTTTGGAGTACCTGTCTATCTATCTCAATTTTGTAGGAACATGTCCTTTTCAACAGTAATGTAATTCAACGTGTACAATGTTGTAACTCAAATGAAAATGTAAAAAAAGGAATAAAAAACCTTTTGACATGAAATATTATCAATGTTGAAAACATATCATATACAAATATATTTTTTGTTTTATGCCCCTCATAGACTAGATGGAATTGATTTTGACATAGGTGATAACCACAATGTAAGTTAAAGTAGAGATTTATTGTTCTTTATAAGAAGTGGCTATCCTATGATTCCTTAGTTAGAAGCCATAGCCTTAGCCTTGTTCCTCTTGTCTTCTCCAAGCCCCATTGGAGTTGGAAATGCCTCCATGCATGTTTTTATCTAGAGTTGGAGTTGGTTAACCTTGTTGTGGTTGCTGGTGATATTGACCAATAAAAATCCAAAGACAGAGAAGAAGTTGTCTAAATTGAAAAAATCCATAGACTTATCAAAGAATATAACCCGAATGGTCAGTTCTTATGGATATGTGCACAAAGAATAGAGTACAGAATCATGAGTTTTACTACTACATTTGTGACACAGGAGGTACCTTTATACAAGTTATCCTTTTCCCTTGTCAAATGCCAGTTATTTCTGATGAAGAATCTATAGTTTCACCTAGAGTAGCTAGGTCTTCTTTACAACTCAATATGGATGAAATTGTTGACACCTAATCATTAGGATTGGGTGAATATAATGTAAATAAATAATAAGTAATATGAAAAATCATCAGGAGGATGAAGTGAAAAGTCTCTCCCTCATGTGTATAATAAAGACCAACCTGAAGGAATATGATATATGAATCAATTTTGCTTTGAGGAGTTACTACCTGGCCTGGCATGGTATCAGGGCCAGCTCCCAAAATAGTTGTAACTCCCTTTTTCCTACTACGCCCTCTGTCCACTGCCCTTGTGTGCTCTATCTACCATAAGTGATTCTAACCCATTCTACGCCCACTACATAATTATATTGCTGCATAATTGTTTTGTGCCCACTGCATAATTATATTTCTACATAATTGTTCTGCGCCCACTGCATAATTGTATTCTGAGCAGATTGAAGGCCATATCTGTCGTGTGTCGAGATGGAGTGTTGAACCGTTGCTCATTCCACGCCACTAGAGATATGCTCATTCGACGTTACTGCGTTGAGAGCATTATTGCTACTGCATTGAGAGCATTATTGCTGCTGCGTGGAGTGCATGAATCATCTCCATGACCAAGTTTACTGTGTGAAACTCTGTTGGTGCATGAATCAAAGCCTTTGAAAATCGATCTGCAAGAAAGACCTTTGATGCGGAAGCACTGGTATATATGTTGAAGTTTTTGGCTATATGCTGGTATACAAGCATTGTATTAGCGTTTGTCTCATTAATGTTGTTCATGGCATTGTATTAACATTGTTCATAGTATTATATTAACATTGGTCTTATTAATCACTGGTCATGGCATTGAATTAACGCTATTCATGGCATCTAAAATGTATTAAATGCCATGCGTTGAATGTTGTTTTAGTACACTGCCTATACATGGTATCTTGAACAGTTTTGGTACACTACCTATACATGGTATCTTGAACTGTTTTGGTACACTATCCTATGATGTGTATGTAAGTTGAGCCCAGATTCTGTGCATGTTTTAAAATCGCCGCTATGTGTTAAAATTTTTTGAAGGGCTGCATTGGGTGATCAATGTAAAAAAAAAAAGAAACCTATATATATTTTGAATAGTGCGTATTACCAAAAAAGACCGATTTATATTTCATGGGCATTGAGATTTGCTATCAAGTTGAGTTTGCTATCCAGTCATATCATAACTATATTTTTTCCCCATTAAGAGTAAAATTTTTGCAGTAGATTTTTTTTTATTACAGTATGCATTCAATCATATCCATCGTGGGAATAGTTCTCACTAGCAAAGAGAATTATCCTAAGTGGTCCCAGATGATAAAACACATGCTCATTTTCAATGAGCCGTGGAAAGGAGTGTGTGCTGGAGATGGAGACAAAGAGCCAGAACAGCCTACCTCAGACAAAGAGCTCGTTTTTTGGAAAAACAAGAACAACAAAGCTTACGCATTAATCGTAACATCTGTAAATGAAGAGGTGATTTTCCATATTTCACCATTTTCAATTGCTTTTGAAGCCTTACAAAAGCTAAAAGAACTCTGTGACTCACATTCTGCACTTCAATTTGTTCAACTCATGATTAAGCTCTTCACTCTTGAATTGCAAAATAATGATCCTCTTGCTCTTGCATCTGAAGTAAAGTCTATAATGCATGATATCAAATCCACTAAGTTTGAATTGGATATTCCTATTATCGCTTTTCTCAAGGCTTTTTATCCTACCTACTCCAATTATCTTGAGTCATTACAAGCAAATGGAATTCTCAAAGATATCACCTTTGACTCTCTTGTCAAAAATTTTGCTGAAAGAGAGAAAGCTTTTGGAAAGAAGATAGCCCCTGAATCTTCTGAAGAGGTTGTGTGCCTTGGTCATAAAGAAAAGAATCCTTCTCAAGATTGTTCCAGAGGAAGAGGTGGTCGAAGACGAAGAGGAAGATATTTCAGAGGCAGGGGGGGGGGGCAGACACTCTCAAGGAGAAGCAGATTTTCACTGCATACATTGAAAAAGAAATGGATCACATTATGCCTCTACATGCAAGTTAGCATGGGACAAAATTGAGTGGCAAAGAAACCAACAGAAAGGTAAAACTAATGAAATAGACAAAGGTAAAGCACCTGAATCTGCTCACTATGTTGTGGCACAATGTAATATTGGAGTAAATGAAGATTTATTTAATGCTTCACTTGCTTCTTGGAAAAATTATTGGTTGCTTGATTCGGGAGGAACCTGCCACATGACTCATAGAAAATATTTTTTTGAAGAATTTACTGACAATGATGATGGAGCAGTATACTTTGCAGACCAATCAAAAATCAAGCCATCAGGGCTTGGCACAATTAGGATTAAACTGCCTGGCCTTCCAGACTTTCTTCTGCATCATGTTCTATATCTCCCATAGCTCAAGAGAAACTTACTGTCCTTCGTCCACATCTGCCAGCAAGGTCACTCCATTCATATTTTTGATGGCAAGCTTGAGGTAAGAAAATAATTTGACCACTCACTTGTCATGAGGGGAAGAAAAGAATAAAGGATTCTCAAGCTGCAAGGGACCTCTGCTGGTGCACAACATTTCTCATACAATTCTCATTATGAAGAAGGTACACTTCCATCAAGTTTATTATGGCATGCTAGATTTGGACATTTGAACTATGACAGCCTCCGCTTGTTGGAGAAAAATGGTGTTGCGGGTTTGCCTACAATTCCTAGGAAACTTAAGCAATGTGATGCTTGCATTCTAGGAAAGCATAACAAACAATCTTTTCATGATTCACATTCAAGAACACATAGAAAACTTGAACTCATTCATTCAAATTTATGTGGTCCAATGCCTATTCCTTCTACAAATGGAAACAAATATATGATGACATTTATTGATGACTACACCAGAATGTGTTGGGTTTATTTATTCAAGAACAAATCTGATGCTTTTCAAACATTCAAGAACTTTCATAAATGGATTGAAAATGATGCAAAATCTCATATTGGGTCTATTCACACTGATAATGGAAAAGAATACACATCAAATGAATTTGAAAACTATCTTTGCCAACATGGGATCAAACATCAAACAACTGTGCCTTATAATCCCCAACAGAATGGTGTAGCTGAAAGAATGAATAGGACAATCTTAGATATGATACGATCCATGCTCCTCTTAAAAAATGTAAAGATAATGTTTTGGGTTGATGTTGTTCTATGTGCTACATATATAAAGAATAGACTTCCATCTAATTCTATTAGAAACAAGACTCCATATGAAATGTGGTATGGACATGTTCCTTCGGTAAAGCATCTCAGGGTCTTTGGTTCCATTTGGTATGCCTTGATACCAAAGGTACATAGAAACAAAATTGGTGCTAGAAGTCATAAATGTATCTTCCTAGGGTAGTTAAACACCTCCAAATCATATCGTCTCTATGATGAAGTAAATAAAAAGTTTGTTGTATCTAGAGATGTAATTTTTCTTGAATCATCCAAAACTGACAATGTTGTTGAGCGGGAACTTGATCGCTTGGATGGATTTGCAAAAGAAAAATCATTTCAAGAATTTGATAATTAGATTCCACATCTTGAAGGGGGGATTCCTATACTAGATCAACATGTGGAATCTTCTTCTGAAGAACACTCTCCCCTGCATGAAACTCCAACAACGGATGATGCTTTAAGACATGTGATTGACATAATTGTGAGACTCAACCTTGATTCAGTCCCAAATCAGTCAACGGAGCAACTTGGACCATCTGAGAAAGGTCCCCCAATGTGGCTGAAAAACACACTTGAAAGTGTTCATCTTGATGAGGTTGGAAAGATAGGATCTAGAAATTCAAATCGGCAAAATGGAGGTGATGTAGATGACTCTAATTCACCTATTGATATGGATGTTTCTTACGATTGTGAATTGAACTTGTCTACAGATTTTGAGCCAAATTCCTTCAAAGAAGTTTCTTCTCATGATGAATGGAAAGAAGCGATGCAAGAGTATGATGCCATCATAAAGAATGGCACTTGGAAGCTGGTTGATCCTTCCTTAGGAACCAAACCAATTGGCTGCAAGTGGGTCTACAAGAACAAGTATAAAGCTGATGGCTCACTTGACAAGCACAAAGCTAGGCTTGTGGCGAAAGGTTTTTCACAGAAGGAAGGGGTCGATTATGAGGAGACTTTTGTGTCACAACAAAATGGGCTACCATCTTGACACTCTTTGCCCTAGCAGCTCAAAACAGTTGGAAAGTCCATCAAATGGATGTAAAAACTGCTTTCTTGATGGAAACCTAAAAGAGAATGTTTTTATGTCCCAGCTTGAAGGATTTGCTGTGAAAGGACATGAAAATAAAGTATGCAAACTTTTGAAGTCCTTGTATGGCCTCAAAAAAGCACTGCGAGCCTGGTATGAAAAACTAATTGAGCATCTTCTGAAACTCAATTTCAAACATGATGATCTTGATGATGCAACTTTATTTGTCAAGAAAGTTGGCAAAAAAATTGTATATCTTGTGGTATATGTAGATTATCTTTTGATGACAGAGAACAATGAAAGCTACATTGCATCCATAAAGAAGGAATTGAGGAAAAGTTTTGAAATCACTGATTTGGGATATGTTCATTACTATCTCGGTATTGAAGTAACCCAACATCTGAAGTCCATATTTCTTTCTCAAAAGAAATACATTGGAGATCTATTGAACAGGTTTGGCATGAAATAATGCAATCCTCTTACTACTCCAATGGAACGAAACTTAAAGCTCACATCTATTGAACGAAAAGAATTCGAGGATGCAACAAAGTATAGACAGCTTGTAGGAAGTCTCAACTACCTAACCACTACCAGACCAGACATTTCGTTTGCTGTTGGAATCCTCTCCAGGTTTATGAAAAAGCCTTGTGAGGGACATTTGTCTATTGCAAAAAGAGGTCTAAGGTACTTGAAGGGAACTCAAGAATTTGGAATCAAGTATACACAAGTGGATGACTTCAGCTTGATTGGATACTCTGATTTAGACTTCGATGGAGACAAAGAAACCGGGGTATCTACTTCAGGATATGCTGTGAGTCTTGGATCGGGAGTTGTCTCCTGGATATCATGCAGACAATCAGTTCTAGCAGTTTCCACAACAGAAGCAGAATACATGGCAGCAGCTGAAGCAACAAAATAAATTGTGTGGCTCAGGAAAATTCTTGAAGATTTGCAGGTAAAAAAAGTACAATCAACTCCACTCATGATTGACAATACCTCTGCAATAAAGTTGGCGAAGAACCCAAAGTTCCATGATTGAACGAAGCACATCAATACCAAATATCTTCTGATTCGACATCATGTTGAGGCCAAAACAATCCATCTCCATCATTGTTCCACTAATGATCAAATTGTCGACATCTTCACCAAAGCACTTGGAAGAGAAAAGCTTGAACGACTCAGAATGATGCTTGGACTCACCAACATCCCTTCAGATTAAGGGGGGGAATGTTGACACCTAATCATTAGGATTGGGAGAATATAATGTAAATAATTAATAGGTAATATGAATAATCATCGGGAGATGAAGTGAACAGTCTCTCCCTCATGTATATAATAAAGATCAACCTGAAGGAATATGATATACGAATCAATTTTGCTTTGAGGAGTTACTGCCTGGCCTAACAGAAATATGTAACTAGGTGAGGGTTTTATAACTTAATTTAAAGAGGCTAGGTACATGCTATGGTGAATACATCTGAGATATGTCGTGGGTAAAGCTTATAAAAAAAATAAAAAATATTGAAGCCAATAATCCCACAAAAAATAAACAAATAAATAATAGTAATAATATATATATATATATAATAATATATATATATATATATATTATATATATTTGAGATGTATTAAGTATTAAAATATTTGCATTTTGGTTTTCTGTCTCTCTCCAATTTTAATAAATCTAAGGTTAAGATGTCTTTATGTTGTAAAATCTTTCATATAGAGATCAATTGAATTGAGTCTATAACTGATATCACCATTTGGTGTCTTGGATTTTTCTTTTCTTGTAAGAAGCTTCGTCTTATGATCCGAAATTGGATCCTTAAACTCTCTTAAAAGCTACCCAAACTCTATAAAAACTCATACCAAAGTTTAAAGTCTTGTGGATGTTGAAGCCTATTAGCAATAACCTCTGAACAACAACAATTTGCAGCCAACATGGAGCAACGAGGACCTTTAGGCAAAGCACGCTGACCGAGGTCCATGGAGACCGCGTAGTGGCACAAACTAGCACTTGGGAAATCCAAATAAGAAAATGGTGGTCATTTCTAATGTGCAATAAAACCCCTCAAAAAAGAATAGCCCCGATTGCTCGGTCACAAGGAAACTCGGAAGACCATGGGAAAAGAACTAAACAGACAGCAGGTCCCACGCTCCAAAACCTGCGGTATATCAAAGGCATTTCAGGTGGTAAGCAGGTTTGCCAGAGGACCTAGCGATGTCGTACAGTGATTGACGCGTGTCTGGTGAATGAGAGAGAAAACTGCTCCAATCGTGGGCTAACGTCCGAGCAAGTCATCCGCACGATAAGAGAGATGACCGTAGGATCTGGAGGCCCCAGATCTAACGGTAGAGATTGCACCCAATGGGAAACTAGATTCGACGGGAGAAATAAGCTTCAGCACATAAAGGTTTGAAGTCCAACGTGGATGATGAGTTGGTAGAGATTCGTGTTTCACGGGCACTCTTGGAGTAAATGGAAATAACGACCATTTCAAATGATCGAGTGTTTCCGGTGAACTTGACACTTATCTATTACGAAACAGCTGGAGGTGGCCATTTTCCCTGTGAGGTGATGTAGTGACCGTAATAGGCGAAAGAAGGGATTCGAACAGTCATGAGACAGATTGGCCTTAAGCCAAGAACAAAGTGAACAAAGCAGAGAGCGAGGAGTGAGCAGTGAAAGAAAAAAATGTTGAATGCGCAGAGAGTCTTTGGAGACACTCAGAGGTCGAGTGAAAAGCCATAGAACTCAATTGACAACATCATATATTGTTGTTGGAGTTGCTTGGAGGTCGAGCGATTCATAGAGACATGCAAAGGCCGAGCGAAAGAGCTTAGAGAAGCCAGAGTAGAGAGCCGCGAGCTACAACCAAAGCCAAGAGCTAGAGCGAGCACCAGAAGTGAGAGCTGAGAGCCAGAACCAGAGCCCAAGCCACAAAGCCAGAGCTATAGTTAGAGCCACAGCTAGAGCAAGAGCCAAAGCTAGAGCCAAGAGCTAGAGCTAGAGAGCCGAAGAGCTCCAAGAGCCAAGGAAAAAGATGGTGTTCTGAGCCCAATGTACTTGTATAAAATATTGGAGTTAAGTGTAGCACTTGTAAAAGTATTGAAGCCATAATCCCAGAGAGCCTAATTGAGTTGAGTAGAGCTCAAGGAGATGTAGCCCAAGATATCAGGGTGAACTCCATATTATATTGTTTTGTTATGTGTTTGTTTTAACTACTGCTTTAACTACTATTATATGCATTTATATATTAGTTTAAGTACCTTGCATATCAGCACAAACGACAAATCTTAAAGTAAATAATTAGCAGAAAACAAATACAAGCATACACCCATATTTTCAAGCATTTCTTATTTTCACATTGGTTAATCATTAAGACTTGGGAAAATTTAAAGCTTTGGAAGTGGGAGAGGTTCTTGTAAGTTAGACAAGAAGCCTAAGAGCCCCATTTTCAGATCATGTGGTATCAGAGCTTAAGATTGATTAACCCCACATTCAAAGAAGGTTGTAACAGAATGCTTGATTGACAGGGAAAATATTGCTTGTCTGAAAAGTGTTTGGACAATCAAGGATTGATTGCCTCATTGATTGTATGCTTGGTTGCAGACTGACTATTGTTAGAGTTTGCAGAGGTGAAGGGAAAGCTATTGATATCTCAGTTTAGGAAGAACAAGAAGGAAGAGGGGTTGAAGGAATTCTTCTATCCCAAAGGACCTCAAAGCAACCCTTGAAGCACAAGAGGTTTGTTGCAAAAGGTTGCTAAATAAGCTCTTTATTAATCTTGTTTGAAGTTCTTTCATGCATTTTGAAAATGACAACTTCTACAAGTGAGTCCTCAAAATATTATTTCTTCACAAGTTCCTTTGATGGAGACATGAAGCAAGACTTGTCCACCATGATGGATATGGTGAGAGAAATGTATGAGGATGGAAGGAAGAGCATCATACTTAGAGAGAAGTTGAATTCTGTGGAGGAAGAGAAGCAAATGATTTCTCGCAAATTGCAGGAAATGGAGAGGCAACTTCATATTGCAAGTATGAACCTGAAAAGGATGCATGAGTTGGAGTCACAACTCTTTGTTGCAAAAGAAGCCTTGGCCAAGTATCAGCTTGAAGAAGAGGTAAACCATTCTGTTTGTCTTTCAAATTCTTCTAAGAATTCTATATTGGTTCTTTTGAAAAACATACTAGAGGCATAGGGTTCAATCCGAATGTCCAAATGGGCTATGAAGGAAAGGGCTTGGGAAAGCATGCACAAGGTATTGTTGAGCCAATAATGGTTGAGGAAAGGCCTAAGTATTTGGGTCTTGGCTATGGACAGTCTTATGGAGAGAGTTCCAAAGCTGCCATGAAGGCCATTGAAACAGTTCCAGAAAGGAGTTTCATTGTAGGTCCTCCACCTCAGAAGTGTGAGGATTGTATTCCAAAGGAATGTAGTAGCTCGGAACATCATTCACATGATGCAGGTGTTTAGAAGCACACAGTTGAACCAGGGAGTTTCAGAAACTCTGACAGCCTTGAAGAAAGTGATGGTGTTCCAAAGGGAGCCACTTCTTTATTTGTCTCACCTCCTCATGAAGGAAATAAAGGTGAAAGAGGTAGGTATAAATCTGGTTCTAAACACATTCCTTTTGATTTTGTAAAGCATGGAAAAAGAATTGCATGTTCCTTTTGTGGTTTGGATAACCATTATGTTTCTAGATGTTGGAAGAGGATGGCCACATATAGGAAACTTTTGAAGGAAAGGAAGCAAGCAGCCAAAGGTCCACAGGGCAAGGCAAATCATGTTGTCAAAAGGATGCTCATGTGTTGCACTTACTGGCATAAGCAAGGGCATCTTATTGAAGGGTGTTGGAATTTGAATCTAGCATTTCTTCCACCAAAGCTAAAGGAGATGGTGGAAAAATAAAATGGTAGTGATGGAAATAAATATTCCATGATTGATGTGGTTTAGGATGATTCACATATTGATGCTGATGTGCAAACAAAGGAGGGACCTTTGAAATGGATTGGTAAGAAATGGTTAGAATTCTTATCCAATTAAGATTGCATGTCTATTGATGCATCTGTTTGCATTTCCTTGTGGAATAAATGCAAGTTGTATTAGCACTCAAATCTACCTTAGGCTGAAATAAGGTAAAACTGAAGGCTACATCAAACCACGCTCAGCCTCGTAGCTAGCCCTACGAGGACAGGAGAGGGCTCTCTCCGAGTCAATCTCGGCAAAAGGTAATCAATGAGGTTGAGATGAATAAATTTATAACTAATTTTAGGCTAGGTATAAAGTACAAGGAGTTTGAGATTGATTTTTTGAAGTTTTGTTGAATTCAAGGGAAAGGCAATTTTGGGTGCAGGGATGAGGCACAGTTTTTGCAGAGGTCTACTTGGGGCAAGATAGGTGATTGTTTTGATGCCTTTAAAGAGAATGAATGGATAGATCTGATTGGTGAGAGGTTAAGGAGAGCGAGAAACTTTCAAGGATTCTCCATAAACATATGAAAACATGGAAAATCAAACAAACTTAAAGGCAGAGCATAGAAAATTATGGATTCTACCTTAACACTTCATTTGTTCAATTGCAGAAGATAAGAGAGGGAAAGTGATACACATAAAAAACCTACAAATACTAAAATAAGCACACCATTAGCACATAAATCCACATGAATCCCAAAGAGTGCTGCAAAACCCTGGTCTTTCCTTTGCCAAAAATGCAGATAAAATATGTACAATAGAG
>APFE031637879.1:166797-182864 GCA_000404065.3 Pinus taeda
AATCTAGAGAAAGAAGCAACAAAGGCCTTCGAACATCTTAAAGAGGCAATGTGCCAAGCACCAGTCTTAGATACACCGGACTTCACAAAAACCTTTATTATGGAATGTGATGCTTTAGGAAATGGAATTGGTGTTGTTTTAATGCAAGATGAAAGATCCATTGCTTTTGAAAATTGTCCAATCAAGGGAAAGTTTTTACACAAAGCTATTTATGAGAAGGAAATGTTGGCAATACTACATGCACTTAAGAAATGGCGACCGTACCTAATGGGAAGACACTTCAAGGTAAAAATGGATCATGATAGCCTTATATACTTTTTAGAAAAAAAATTATCCTCTAAAGAGAAACGAAAGTGGGTCACAAAGATGTTGGGTTATGACTTTGAAATCATCTACAAAAAAGGGAAGAAAAATGTGGTGGCAGATTCTCTCTCAAGAAAGGATGAGGATGTGGAAGCATTTTTGTGCGCCATTCCTATTATCCAACCAGATTGGATAAACGAAGAAAGGGAGGAATGGAAGAATGACGAAGAAGTATGGGCACTTATTCGAAATTTACAAAAAGATTCCAGCACATCTAATACATTTAGCTGGCAAAATGATTCATTATGTTACAAAGATCGCTTATACCTATGTAAGAATTCGCAACTCCAACAAAATATTCTTATGGAATTGCACACTTCTCCCTTAGGAGGGCACTCAGGATTTTTAGAAACTTACCATAGGGTTAAGAAGGAATTTTTTTGGGATGGCCTTAAATCGTATATTCAAAAGTTTGTGGCAGAATGTTTAGTTTGCCAACAAAATAAATTTGAAACAATTAACACCCCGGATCTATTACAACCTTTATCCATTCCAAGCCAACGTTGGGAGGAGGTTTCACTGGATTTTATCACAGGTTTACCCAATTATGAGGGAAAGAGTGTCATCATGGTGGTGGTTGACAGACTTACCAAGTATGCACACTTTTGTGCATTATCACATCCATTTGAAGCCAGTACAGTTTCTACTGCATTTATGGAAATAATTCAAAAACTACATGGAAACCCAAAGATTATTGTAAGTGACAGAAATCCCATTTTCACTGGAAATTTTTGGACAGAATTATTTTCTTGTCTTGGTACTCAGTTAGCTCATAGCTCATCTTATCATCCTCAATCTGATGGGAAAAATGAGATAGTAAACAAATGTTTGGAAGGATATCTTCGTTGCTTTGTATATGATAAATAGACACAATAGGTCAAATGGTTGCCTCTGGCTGAATGGTGGTATAACACTTCCTTCCATACAACATCAAAAATGATCCCATTTATGGCACTTTATGGATATCAGCTACCATCCATCACATCATATTTAAGAGAAAATTCTAAGGTTCAAGCAGTGGAACATCACATCGAACATCAACAAAAAGTCCTCCAACTCTTAAAGGATAACCTCGTGGTTGCACAGAATAGACTGAAACAACAGGCAGATCAACATTGCAGCGAAAGAAGTTTTGATGTAGGTGATTGGGTATTCCTACAACTACAACCATATAAACAAATGTCCCTCAAGCAAGCTAAGAAGGACAAAAAATTATCACCAAAGTATTATGATCCGTACAAGGTGTTGCAAAAGATTGGTACTATGGCACACAAATTGGAGCTTCTTGCAGTGTCTCGAGTGAACCCAGTTTTCCATGTTTCATGTTTAAAGAAGGTTATAGGCGACAAGCTCCTAGTTTAAACAATATTGCTAAAAATTGACGAGGAAAGAAAAATTATATTGGAACCAAAAGTAGTCACATAAACAAGAACTCGAAAGCTACGAAATCGATCAATTTCGGAGTATCTCATCAGGTGGAAGAACTTATCCGTTGAAGATTCCACATGGGAGGATGATAATTTTATACAAAAGCATCCAGAACTACTCAAGTGGTGAGGACAACATGTTTTTTGAAGGAGAGGGGCATGGTAGGTCCCTATAATACTAGTGATTACCCCATTACTATTGTAGTTGTATCCCTTATTAATATTGTTATGCACTTATTGTCCCCATATTTTTATTACTGTGCCCCATAGAATCCCTCTATTGTTTTTTTTGTGGCTTTATATTATTATTGTTAGTTCGGCTGGGTTATATTATGACTCCTTAGACTCTTATATATATAAAGGAGGTTTTGTCATTTGAATCATCCAAGAATTGTTCATTTGTGTAATGTAAAGGAGGTTGCCCCCTCAAAGAGGCTCAATTTTAAGGCGTTGATCTCTCTTTTCTATATTTTTGTGAGCTGGTTTCATAACAATGAGAGATAGAACTGATCTCATCGTAGGCTAATGTCTGAGCAAGTCATCCACGCAATAAGAGCGATGACCATAGGATCCAGAGGCCCCAGATCTAACGGTAGAGATTGCGCCAAATTGGATTCGACAGGAGAAATAAGCCTCGACACATAAAGGTTTGAAGTCTGACGTGGATGATGAGTTGGTAGAGATTCGTGTTTCACAGGAATTCTTGGAGTAAATAGAAATAATGGTCGTTTCAAATGATCGAGTGTTTCTGATGAACCTGACACTTATCCATTATGGAACAAGTGGCCATTTCCCTATGAGGTCTTGCAGCGACAGTAACAACTGAAAGAAGGGATTTGAACAATCATGAGATAGATTGGCCTTAAGCGAAGAACAGAGAGAACAAAGCAAAGAGCAAGGAGCGAGCAGCGAAAGAAAAAAATGTTGAATGCACAGAGAGTCTTTGGAGACATGCGGAGGTCGAGTGAAAAGCCAGATAGCTCAATTGACAGTAGCATATATTGTTGTTGGAGTTGCTCGGAGGTCGAGCAATTCACAGAGGCATGCAAAGGTTGAGCGAAAGAGGTTAGAGAAGACAGATCAGAGAGCCGTAAGCCATAGCTAGAGCCAAGAGCCAGAGCGAGCACCAAAAGCGAGAGCTGAGAGCCAGAACCAGAGTTTGAGCCATAGAGCCATAGCTCGAGTCAGAGCCATAGCGAGAGCAAGAGCCATTGCCAGAGCCAAGAGCCAGAGCTAGAGAGCCAAAGAGCTGCAAGAGCCAAGGGATAAGATGGTGTTCTGAGCCCAATGTCCCTATATAAAACATTGGAGTTAAGAGTAGCACTTGTAAAAGAATTGAAGACATAATCCCAGAGAGCCTAATCGAGTTGACTAGAGTTCAAGGAGACGTAGCCCAAGATATCAGGGTGATCTCCATATTATATTGTTGTCTTATGTGTTTGTTTTTACTGCTACTTTAACTACTGTTATATGCATTTATATATTCAATTAAGTACCTTCCAATATCAGTACAAATCACATATTTTAAATAAATGATCAGCTGAAAACAAATACAAGCATACACCCATATTTTCAAGCATTTCTTATTTCTGCATTGGTTAATCATTAAGACTTGGGAAAATTTAAATATTTGGAAGTGGGAGAGGTTCTTCTAAGTTAGACAAGAAGCCTAAGAGCCCCATTTTCAGATCATCTTATCACACATTTTCTTCGCAACAAGAGCTACCACAACCACAACAACCATTTTAATTATGTTTTGGAGCGTTGGGAGTATGATTTAGTGCATTTTCAGAAAGTGGATAAATATGGGAAGTAAGAAGAAGGTTATGGGCAACTATTTCCTTGGTAAGTCACTTTTGAAAATGGTGTTATTCATGTCCCTTAGGCAAAATTCATGGCTTTTCAAGGTTTTATTTTTTTCCATGTCTTTAGAGTTAACTTATCTATGTGATTTGAATAGTGTTTCAACCACAATTCTCTTCCTTTAGGAGGATTGTAGCTATAACATTGTACTATAGTGTTAAGTATAATAAAAAATGCCATCCTTTAGTGGTTTATACAATGGTGTTGAGGGTACACTAGTATTTGTAGAGGAGGGAGCTATGGTGCATTAGGGTACACTAGTGCTCTCTTTTCCATATACTATCATAGGTTTAAAAATACATGCTCACTTTTCTTTTTACCTAGATAAGAAAAAGATGACAACTTTGTATTTTGCGTTGACGAGGATAACTATGTATTGGAGCTCGAACTTGAGCCCTTCAATGCATCCTTTCCTTACCCAACATGATCATTTTCCATTGGTAATGGAGTTCAATTTTTAAACCAACATTTGTCTTCAAGACTATTTCATGATAAAGAAAACATGCATCCATTGTTGGATTTCCTTTGAGCACACAAATACCACATCCATGCCATTTTTCTTTCCTTAGTTAATATATTTCATCATTGTGCTTGATAGTTAATTCATTATTCTTCTATGCATAATAAATCTATATCAAATAGAAGAGAAGGATGGCCTAGATGTTTTAGAGATATATAATACGAATTGATTAAAAATTCACAGGGCTATTTTGATTCTCATCTTTCTATTTCATTTCCTTAGAGAAAACTATATAGTAAAATATAAAATCAACTCAAATCAAACTAAAATAGAGAAGCATAATTATGGTGTTTCTCTCTCGACTACCTTGCATTGACATTATTGTTTTGAATTATACTTGAATTTCACTAATAATAGCATGAATTTATATATCACTTTTAGCACCAAATTGACATCACTGTAAACATACAAATATCTTATTAAATATGACCTAAAGATGATTCAAATAATCTCACCTTTAGCCTAAGAACGTGGTAGTGTGATTTACAAGGTATGAAGTTTATTAAAGACATTGTTTATTTGTTTGTTTTGGTTAGAAAATGGTTTTCTCTTGATTTTATGTGACTTTCAATTTATCATATGTAACATGTTGATAAATGGGAAAGAATAATATGTGACATTTATCTTGCAAAAATTGATGTTGAATGAAATGATACAAAGTTTAACCAAGCTACAGTCCGCTTTGGTAAAGGCAAACGAACATCTTAAAAATCTATCTAAGAATACACCATATAAAAAGTTTGAACATAAGTAATATATGGATTTTTCTTTTGCAGACGTGTTCGTTTTTCTATCCAAGATATCACAAAAAGAAAAATATTGATATTGTAGAAATTATTTTAGGACCTCATTGAGGTCGATTTTTCCGATGTCCTACTTGATTGATACCTTCTCATGACAAGAAGACTTTAAATATGAATTAATATGTTCTCAAAACAAATTAGATTAAAATTTTATAGATATAAAAGATAAAAACAAATGTCAATGCCTTTGTCTGATTGCTACTTGACTTTGGTGTGGGTCGGTTACATGAAATGTTATTGGAAAAAGGATGGGGAGACAATGTAGAGCACATATTGGATATGATTCACTTATTGTTGGAGATCCCTTGGGAGTCTAATCCATCGACTTTGGAAATATTTCTAGTAGGGATTCCTATGGTTTTTAATGTTGTGATTCTTTCACCTCTTCATTATAATGGACATGCAAATCTTTTAGGAATGCTTGACAACACATCGATGTATAGGTAAACAAATGTTTTATAATTACATTATACATTCCATGATATCCTCTCTTTATTTTTTGATAGTATTTTGAATTTTTATTTTGATTTTTTTTTGTATTTATCTACGAAATTGAAAATACTTGGTATCATGTCCATTTAAAAAACAACCAAAGCCTAAAGATGAAATTAGTATTACACGATATTGACTGAAATCCTTTTAGTTGTTTTGTGTTGAAATATTTTCATGACTATTAGAAAAGTTTACTTTCATGTTGTTATTTGAGCACATGTTGTTTATATTCTTGACCAAGTTCATGCGTTAGAGAATGAAATGTTGTTGGGAATAAAATGACAAGGATTAGACATCACACCTCAATTTTTTTTTTTTTCACAAGTTATCTACAACTTGAGATTTTTAGCATGTAACATGGTTGGCATGATTGTGCCTAAGATTTCCTTGAATATTGAATACTAAGTTACGAAGGTGTTATTTCATATGGTGGTGTTTTATTTTCTTTTTTTATACAGATCATCTAGCCACATAGTGGCTACTATCGATCAACTGAAGAAAACTTGTTCGTGTTTCTTGATTTTATGGGGAAAAATGGGTTTGACATTACTGATGTTGAGGTATATGTCATATACATACTTTATCGTATACTTTAGCTTAGATTTTAGTCTTTATTGTCTTTCATGTCTTACACTCTGCACTGTATCTTCTTTTGTTTTAAGAAAAGGAACTCAATATTGATGGTAAGCAACAAGATTTGATGAAAGAGGAGAACAATAACACTGGAGTGAAAAATGCAAAAAGAGACAGAACAAAATCAGTCTAGTTATACCCTTAAATCGAATATCTCGCATAGGACACACACATAGAGGTTGATGGTCTAGTCTCTAGATTTTGTCAATTAATGTGCAATGCCTTGGGAACACAATGATAATGTTTTGAACTGATGAAACAACATTTCGTGTAAGTTGTAGCTTAACCAATATTTATTTGAAAACTCATATTGTAATATTTTACACTTTATATAATGTAATTTATGTGGTTGAAATTATTTATAGTTTCACTTGATATTGTTTAGTATTGTAATTAACATATGTGACTTTGTGTTTTCATATTAGATGAACCAATGCTCATTATATGACATTTGTTTTAATTTAGTGCCAAATCATACTAATTAATTTATGTTGATTGATAATTAACACATAAAATTGATCTAAAACTACTAAATTAGTAGTTTATAATGATTAATGATGAAAACGAATAAAATGGATATATGACTAAATTACTCATTTATAATAATTATTAATGAAAGTAAATGAAATGAATATAAACTACTAAATTACTCATTTATATAATGAATATGAAACTACCAAAAGAAGATAAATGGCTACTACAAATGATAAATTTGTGATTACAAATGACAACTAAATTTTTCATATATATGACTATTAGTAGCTAATTTACAATATCTTATAACATGACCAAAATTTAGTACTATTTATTTGGTCATTAATTGGTTTCAAATGATGACTAAAATTTGCATATATATGAATATTAGTAGCAAATTTACAGTATCTTATAACACGACCAACATTTGGTCATATTTCTTTGGTCATTAAATGGTTTTCTCGGATGATCATATAGTAATATATTTTGTTGTATATTTGGTCATTAATTGTTAATTAATGAATAAATTAATGACCTAACTAATGACTAAATATACTACTAGAAGATAAAACTAAGACAACCAATTAATGACTAAGCTAAAAATGGCTAAAAGTTGGTCGTGTTATCAGATACTGTAAATTAGCTACAACTGGTCACCGACTGAAAAATGGTCATTTATATGCAAATTTGATTCTTTGTTTTAGTAACTAATTATCCATTCTGTACTATTGATATGGACATTCTCATCCTTCCTAGTCACAAATTAGACCATCGGTCAGTCTCCCTCAACCTGGGATGCTCAACATCCCCAAAGCACACACCATTTAGATTCAAAGGATTCTAGCTTCATCATCCATACTTCCTAACCAATATGGAATAATGGTGGACATAAACCATCTCATGTAGCACAATGTACCGATTTCAACAAAGACTGAAATATATCAAGAAAAAAATGAAGGTATGGAATATAACAAATTTTTGGAATATCATCCGAGACTAGCAATGATTAGAGGAAACAATGAAAGAAGTGCAACAAACCATCATAAATAATGGAAGAATACACAATTTGAAAGCTTCGAAAGAGATATTTAAGGATAAACTGAATGAACAACTAGCATAGAAATGTTGGGTGTGTCCTATATTCTTTCCATGAATATCCCCATGCACGAAGCTAGGGTGTTAGAGGGGGGGCATCCAGCTCCCCCTTCATTGCGTCGAGTGCATAGCCCTGGGAAAAATAATTTTGGACCCTATATTAGGTGCACAGACCTACCTATGGTTTTGTGTATGGATTTCACACATGGTTTTGAGCATGATGGTATTATTCCCATGGTGTTTTTGTAGATCTGGTCAAGGGAGCTATGGTTCTTTTCTAAGCCTTGGTTAATAGAATGGGGTTTATGGATGCTTCAACAATGTATAGTATTTATATATATAATATATATATATATATATATATATATATTATATATTTATATATATTATATATATATAGATTGTAACATTGAAAGGAATATAATGAAAAATCATTCTGGTAGTCCCGATTTTGGGATACAAGGGAAAATATTTGTGTATATATGGTTTATGTTTTATTCTCTCGCCATTGTTTATTTTCTATTT
Source organism: Pinus taeda (assembly GCA_000404065.3). Classification (NCBI taxonomy): domain Eukaryota; kingdom Viridiplantae; phylum Streptophyta; class Pinopsida; order Pinales; family Pinaceae; genus Pinus; species Pinus taeda. Next base: position 174,993 of record APFE031637879.1, read on the forward strand.
TTTAGAATTCGTATGCAGGTAATTTTTGTACAGGGTTGAAACCTACAAGGAAGTAATCCTCTATAAGAAAACATTCTGAGTAAAATGGTTGCAAGAGGGAGAAATAAATATAATATTATTCCACAAATCTATGATCAACTATCGAAAAAAGTACCACATCATTTGTCTCAAAAGCTAGCAGAACCAAATGGTGGAGGATCATGAGGAGATAAGACAAGAATTGTCCCATCACTTTCAATCTCTTCTCAAAGATTTGATCTCGGACAGGTGTGAGGACATCCACCAGGTAAATCAACATGTCCCTAAACTTATTTTTGAAGAACAAAATGATTTTATCATGAAAGAGATCAATATCCAAGAGGTTCAGCAAGTGGTCATGGACATGCTCAATAATAAATCTCCAAGTCCCGATGGCTTCATGACAGAGTTCTATAAATCATGATGGAAAATCCTAGTCAATATTTGTGGAAGGTGGTGGAAAAGTAAAAATGAACTACCTCACTCCTCACTTCCTTCAATTCTAACTTAATTTCTCTCATGCCTAATTCATTTAAATCCTCATCCCAAGTTTATTATATTGTCATCGCACTATGCAATGTAATCTACAAGATTATTATAAAAATATTGCTAATCACCTCAAACTTCTACTCCCCTTAATCATCTCCCTTGAATAAATGGGCTACGCGGACAATAGACAAATCTTGGATAGCCTAATTATAACTCAATAGAATAGTCATTCACACTGACTTTCTAAACAACATAATATGCTTCTCAAAATTGATGTGTCCAAGGCTTTTGATAAGGTCCATTAACGGTACGTTGACCACACCCTTTGTGCATATGGCTTTTAGGATAAATGGATTTCCAGGTTTATGTCACTCATTTCCAAAGAATCCTTCTAAATTTTTGTCAATGGATCACCCTCCCAAACCATCACTTTCTCCCATGGAATAAGGTAAGGAGATCCAATCTCTCCTTACATCATTCCCCTCATTACAGAAGGCTTACATCACTCCATAAGGCACGCTTTCTCACACAATATCCCAATGGGTATTCCTCTTGGTACCAACCATCTTTGATCGACCCACCAACAATTTGTCAATGACATAATGTTAATGGGTCATCTATCTATGGAGGACATGGAATTTAAGTTCATTTTGGATACTTTCTCAGTCGCTTCAGGCACTGAGATAAACAACAACAAATCCAAAATCTTATTTTTTTAATACTCGCAAGCAATTCAAATCATGGGGGATTCATTGGGAGAGAAATACAATACCATGTGCATCCATTTTGAAGGATATATATTGAGCATATGATAGTGGGTAAAGGGTTCTTATATTGGTATGTATAAAAAGTGGAGCTCAAAGTTGATGAACAAATATAAAGGTGTATATAAAAATGATAATGAAAAATGAATACCTACAATATCTAGAGAAAGTGGGGACTTTTTAAATTGGGAAGATGCATTGAGTTCATATTAGCAAAAAGTTAAATAATATTATGTTTAGAAGTATTTTCCAATATGTAGTTAAATTAAGGCTAATGTTTAATATGCCACGAATGCACGTGCTATGTCATATCTTCATTGAGTGAAGCCCTCATGATTCAAATTCACATTTCCCACATTTTTGGTTTCAAAAAGAGCTCCCTTTCCTCCAAATACCTCGGTGCACCCCTCACCTCTAATCCCATTTGTGTCTAAGTTTGGCAAGAAATACTGAAAAAAATGGAAGCTAAACTATCTAGTTGGACCTTTCGAGCTCTCAATCTATCTAGTCACCTTGCTCTCCTTAAATATGTGCTTCAATTTATGCCTTCTTACCTTCTCTCAGCTTTAGCTACTCCTAAAGCCATCCTTTCTAATATTTGTATCCTCCAACACTCCATCCATTGGGGAGGATCTCAATAGAATCGAAAGTGGGCCTTAGTGGCTTGGGAGAAGTTGTGTCTAGACAAATTTGTAGGTAACTTAGGATTGCGTGATCCTAAAATTCTCAGCAAAGCTCTAGGTGTAAGAACCTAGGGGGAATAGCTTAAAAGGCCCTCAACCCCTTGGCTCAAAATGTGGACAAATAAATATGCTAATGTTATTCATACCGAGTTGAATTTCATAATGTTAGGAAGCCTCAAAGGATCTTGCATATGGAATGTTGCATGGACAAACTAACACTTAATTCAAGATCACTTCTTCTAGGAGATCAAGAATGGATTGACAACTCTTCTATGTGATTACTCATGGAATTAAAGGCCTAATCTCTCAACCTTATCCAACTCGCAACAACTCCAAGAACAATTTCAATAGCAAGGGATTTCTATGGTTACATAATACTCGCATGATCTTCCCACTGAATATCCTTGGCACAAATGGAAATTCATCACCTTGAATATGCCAACACTCACATAAAATAACATCATATTGTAAAAGCAATATGGAATTTAAGTAACATCACAATAAACACCGACAGTGACATATTATGTATATGCTATGGACCCTTAGGGAACTTCAATATCAAAGAGGCATGCCACATACTGACTAAAGGTCAAATTCCCATTCCCAACCATAATTAGAAACATCTCTATAAGATGAGGCACTAGCCCAAGATCACTTTTTTCATATGGTTTCTAATTAATAATAAAACCTTAACTTGGGATAATCTTCTCAAATGCAACTTTTTAGTCCCATCAATATCCCCCCCTTTATGTGACTCAAGTAGAGGACTCCACTCATTAATTCCTGACCTGATCCTTTACCTCACAACTTTGGTATCATTTTCCATCTCATTTCACTGTCCAAGAATGTATTCACAATATATCACATAGACTTTGGAAATTTAGACAGACACTCCCTTTAAGAATATTGTGTTGAATAGAGCCTAAACCCTTACCTTGAGGTTTATCACATGGAATGTTCGGAAAGAACGAAACCCTAAAATACTTCTCTTCAATCAGTCTACAACCTCATTCTCTCTTGACTAAAAGAAACTATCGCCTCCTCTCACTGGAATCCCCAAGATTGGGGAGGGTGTCCTGTAGAATAAATGTTACATATACGTTTAATATTGTCTTCCCACCCATCCATATCCTAAAGTTCTCCTTATACGCCTCACCCTATAAACCCCTCATCCTATTCTCCCCCTCCATAAGGCTTCATTAAAATCAACTTTGATGGGGCCTATAGAGGTAACCTGAGGCCATCAAACTATGGTGGTATATTTAGGAAAATATTTAGGTGGATCATCCATGTGTTGGCATGCAAATTAGTTTGTCTAACGAAAAATGAAGTTGAACTTTAGGGCCTGGAATAGGGCCTCAAAACTGCACATTGCAAGGGATATAATCATATCCTCATTGAATAAGACTCCCTCCTCATCATAACAATTCTACAAAAAATGCATTGTAGAATGCCCCTCCCAAAGATTTATAGCCATTGGTGTATAGAATCCCATTTATCCAAATTGACATCTCTTCTAGAACAAATTTGTTCTCCTCTATTATCTCACATTCATCATTATCAAAATATACTTGCATATTTCCTAGCCAATTATGCTATCGATTCTAAGAGCACTTGACTTGACACCAAATGGTCCCAAAAAATTCCAAATAAACTACAAATAACTTGCCTCTCCATTTCTATCGCCCAACGCGACTACATAAAGTCAATGAATGTCGGCAAGAGTATGAGGGCATTGAAGATTATAAGCCATCTAGCCATGCATTCATTCTCTTGGCACATTGACACTCACCTCGATATGATACTCACACTAGATAAACTTTGGACACCATAATTTGAAGTTAGCTTCCCTCCTTGGATCATGGTGGTGTCTCATTATTGTTAATTGTCATTTTTGCTAATGAAGGACACAGATGACATCAGGATGAGTCAACATCCCTCCCCGAGCTCTCTTTTAATTATGGTGACCTCCAATGCATACCAGTCATCTAAGGAAAAAATGAGTTTATTAGATGTCATGAGCAAGAAATATGCCTCTAATGTTTATTCTCTCTTCTGAGTTAGAAATTTTCCTATTTATAATTTCTATCTAGTTGTCTCCTCATTAGAACACATTCATTATAGTTGGATTATATTTTGGACATCCCCGGCCTCCTCAATTTGTAGGGTCGTCATGGTATCTATAATGGCCCCCTCAACTTACAATGTTCATTTCACCCTTTACTCAAATTCTCTTCTTCATCATTGTTTATAGGTTTTGGCCCAAAATGAAATTACCCAGGGTTGACACAATTATATCCCTCCACTCATTTTTGGTCATGCCTAGTATGAAAGTGTGGCCTTAGTTTGGGATTTACTTTTGAAGAGAGTTGACACACTCCTTTCTAATCACTATGAATCCTAATTCACAATTGGTATTCCTTCAGGGATGATAATTCACAGAATATGACTCCACTTTATTTCACTCTGCCTCTTTGTAAAGCTTTGCCAGTGCTCACAATCAGTTTATGGCTCAGACACATTTCCTCTTTGGGGTGGAAGATCAAATTTAGTTTCTTGGCAACCTAAAATCCAACAATCATCCTTCTCATTGAAATCGATTATGGGTTCAGTTGCAGGCTCACTGTTTCATGCACTACTTTTCATGTCAAGAATGCAATGCACTATGTCCAACCTTTCAAAGCAAACTACAAGTGACTTCAGGCTAGAGGGCATGCAAATGTAGCGAAACATTGTGCCAATTAGTGATCAAAAACTCCCCTCTAGCTCACAACACATGGTTAGTCCAATATCTTACAATGAATTTTTGTCATGTAGTTTCTTAGTTATGGAGAAGCTTAAAAAATTGTGTCTTAGTCTCGCTGAACCATCAAAGAAAACCTATCAATTTTGTAAGTAGAAATTTTGTAGTTCTGGCTTGAATCATCAATTCCTTTTGCCCAAAAATTTATTTATGGAAAAGATATTCAATCCGAAGAATCTCAACATGTGTTATTGGGTTGGTTTCTCAACAGGGCAACCCATAACACAAGAAAAACATTATGTGTTTTTTCGGAATAGTAATACAAATTCAAAGTTTTACACATTTTTTTTTTGGATTGGGTGGGATGAAAAAGAAAATTAAAATTAAAAATGAATTTATCTGAATTTTTAAAAATAATTTGTGTTTAAATATTATATATTAGAGGATATTTTTTTATTAGGATATTATGGTATTTTTTATTTTATTTTATTTCAATATTCGCATTAGTATTACAAGTTGAAGTGGGTTAATAAGTGATATATTTAATCGTTTTAATAAATTCATTTTTTTAAGAAAAACAAAATTTTACTTTAATTATGCTTTCCTATAAAGCTCAAAATTTAAATTATCTTACATCCATTTTAACTTGAGAGATAAAATTTCTCGAGGTGCAAACCTTACCTCAAGTTTTATACTAAAAAAAAGTTTGCACCATGGGAGATTTGATCAATCTTAAGCCTTGAATAATCTTGAGTTACAAAAATGAAGTGTAAAGTATATTATATAATATAGTATTATATATATATATATAAAAGTTAGAATATATAATAAATAGACAATAATATCATAAGAAATACTCAATAAATTTCTTATTGTAAAGAAAATCTTTACATATTAATTTTAAAACACATTATTATTTTTTTATAAAACAATCTCAAATATATAATGACATAACTATATATATCATCCTTTGGAAAATTACAGACTTTTTTTCTCTTAAATTAAAATAAATATTGATTTATAAATTTTGAATACTTTAAAACTTAAACTTATTATAGCTATTAAAATGATAATAAATGTTACTAGTGAATACCTCGATTACATTAGTTGTATTCTATTTATTAAAAAATTCATCTTATTAAATTTGTTAACATTTTTATTGTGCAAGATGATTAATTAAGGCAAAAGGATTTTTAAGCCAATAGGCTTTTTAATATGAGGTTCTTCCTCACGACACTGTAGCAGATTCGTTAGCCTAGAAAGAATATACCAATTCAACTGCGGTTACTGGCTCACATTTGATTGATGGTGATATTTCTTCCCCTTAATAACCACTTGAATTCGCAACTTTCTACAGCCATGAGCGATCAATTGTGGTGGCCTTTGTGGTGTTCCAGAATTATAACTGCCGATTCATCCATCTCTTAACTTGTCTGATTTACACTATTGGAACCCAATATGTCCTGTAACATTACCATAGTACTATATCAGATCTTTAACTCATCAGAACTTCATTTACAAAGACATTATGAAAACACCAAGTTTTGGTGTCCTTATCCCTTCTGCTCTTAGCTCCTCCCTGCATTTCTCATCACACGACCACTACCTGTGATTTGTCACATAGCCTTAAGCTGCCAGGGCATTTTGTTCTTGCTGGGGGTTGTTTCTCCTTTCTTAAGTACAATACGCCCTCGGTCCTTTAAACGCTCTTGGCCATATGGTAGCCCAATATCAGAGCCCCCTTATCGGAAGTTTCCAGTCCCCAACTGTTATAAAGTGCTGAAATCTTCACCCTCTCATATGCCAACCTCCAATATCATGTCATCATATTCCACGTGGCACCATGTGAGTGCTGCCACGTGTCACCCAGATTTGACCCCTTAAGCCCCTCAAAACATCAAAACTACCTACCATGTGTCATGTTGTACTGCCACATTATGCTGACATCAGATACCATGGTAGCTTTATCGGAACCAATCATATGCTCCCATGTGTATTTATTGGAGCCAATCATATCCTCCCATTTGTAGCTTATCAGACCCGATCATATGGTGCCACGTGTCTTGCTAGAGGACAGAGAAAAGGGCCCATCAACCTTTGGTTTTACAATGAAATCCTTTGTTAATATTTATCGTCTCTCCCCATGATCCAGGTGGATGTTGGTGGCCACCCACCTATCCCATCTGGACCCCCACAACAGTCTCTTTCAGTCTTTTCAGTTTCCTAAATTGTAGCCCAGTTTACTATTTTTAGCAGTTTTTCGGGTCCTGAACTTCCGGAGCCGTTTTGAGGCCCTAAACGACATTTTTTTGGAAATTTGGGGCAACATGGGTCCATGGACCGATGTTTCCTCCCAAAGTGGTAGTGCTTGGATAGATATTTCTAACGAGCTATCGTACACGTCAAACGGAGATCGTATGCCAAAGTTACGACCCTGGGAAATCGATGTACCAATTTACCCAAACGGGGCCCACAATTTGGCGTTTCATCTTCTAGGGTTAGGTTTGGAATGTGAAGGGTTGTCCATTGTTTCTCAATAATAAATAGGCCTTCGAGCCTCATTGTAACACAAGTTCGGAACAGTTCAGAGACATGTAGCCGCACATCTCTTCTCAGAGATAAGCTACCATCGTCCTAGCTGGTTTATTCCAATTCTAGTTGTAATCATATTTCGGTATTTTCCATTTAATGAAATGAAGTGTTATTTCTGCTGCATCTCTTTATTTATGGTTATCGCATCTCTGTATTTATGGTTATCTCTGTAATCTATTGTGTTCTTGTTAAAATCTGGATCAGTTGAACTCCTCAAGATTAGCTTGCATCTCTTCTTTTCCTTGAGGCTCTGTTGAGGGATCCTTGGCTGCCATGTCCTTTTCTTTCCTCTTTCCCTGCAGCTGGAGCTGTTGTCTGAGCAGCTCATTCTCTTCTCTCAACTTGGCTTGCTGGGATCTTTCCACATGCCTTACTCTTGCCAACTCCCTTTGTGCTTCGTTGAGCCTTTCCTCTAGAGGCCCTATATCTGCTACTCCCTTAGATTTAGCTATCCTCATCCACATGTGGGTTCGTACTCGTTCTTCCTCTAGTGCTAAAAAAAGTGGCATTGTAAACTTTTGGGGAATAATTCTGCCTACCTCCAAAAAGTGATAATAAAAGCCCAAGTTGGGCTGGGGGCTTG
>APFE031637884.1:2363-15683 GCA_000404065.3 Pinus taeda
ACATTACATAAATGAACAATTCTTGGATGATACAAATGACAAAACCCCCTTTCTATATATAGGAGTCTAAGGAGTCACAATATAACCCAGCCGACCTAACAATAATAATATAAAGCCACAAAAATAACAATAGAGGGATTCTATGGGGCACAATAATAACAATATGGGGACAATAGGGGCACAAAAATAACAATAAGGGATACAATGATAATAGTAATGGGGGAATCACTAGTGTTATAGGGACCTAACAATGATCCAAATGAATTCGATCTCCTTGTATGTATAGGCTTGAGGTGAGGTCAAATTTCCCTGTTTGAGGCTGACTTGATCTCCTTGAGGCCGACTTGGTGTGGAGGTGTCAAATACCTAATTTGACTCAATAATAAATCTTTTTACATGATTCAAAATCCCAATAAGGGTCTCATAAAATGTATAATGACTCTAATGACTCAGTATAAATCTTAGGAGTCCTCAATGGTGACTTTAACTAATAAAAGATTACCCAAGCATGAAACTCATGCTTTAATAAGTCATTGTGATAATAATAAAAAATTTCTTTTTCATTCTTTTGACAAGTACATTACATAATGACTCAAATAAATTTATGAAGACCGGACCTAGTTACATTTTTTAACACTCCCTCTTAACTAGGGAGGTATTCATAATAACATATACAAGTACAAGGAAGATTTCAAACCTTATGAACTATGAATATTTTAGGCACTGCAATGCCATGGACTAGATTCCTGACCAGGGCAATCTATCCAAGGTCCTCCAACATTTTAGGCAAGAGATGATGTCATTGACTAGATACCTAACCAGGGAAATCTATCTGGGTGGGACTAATATGGACTAAAGGTTTCAGCCTCTCTAGGTACCATCAGGCTTACTTGTTAACCATTAACCCAGGGATCCAAGTGCGTATCCGAGGTCAAAGCTCCATGACCAATGCCACCCTCCCTATTTTGGGAACCAGACATCAACACATAGTGCCAGCCAGATGTCCTCCCAAGCAATGTGTCTCACACACAAATCCTCAACAAATCTCTTTCAAACTTATATCATCATCAACAAGATCAACAATATCAACTTAAAAAGCATGCTTCTAAGATATTCAAACTTATTATTAGGAAGAGACTTTGTCAGTATATCAGCTGTTTGATCGTTTGTCGGGACATATTGTAGCTTCACAATCCCATCCTGCACCAAGTTCTTAATGTAGTGGAACTTATTGTTGATATGCTTTGTCCTAGCATGAAACATGAGATCTCCAGACATTTTCATGCAACTTTGATTATCACAATTTATCACAATAGAATCTAGAGGCTTCTTGAACAAATATATTAGAAGTTTCCTCAACCATAAAACCTCTTTTCCTACTTCACATGTAGCCACATATTCTGCTTCAGCACTACTCAAAGGAATGGGATCTTTCTTTCTACTAATCCCAAACTAAAGCATCCACCTATAGTGCTTCTTCTATTTGTCTCACTGCCACCCTAATCAGAATTTGTGAAACTAATCAACTTGACTTCCTTGCTATCGTACTTTAGGAAATGATGTATAATGCCACGAAGATATTCAATATATGCTTGGTAGTAATCCACTGATCATGACGAGTCTCCAATTGAAACTGACTAAGAATGTTCACAGCAAAGCATATATCGGTCCTAGTATTTACCATATACATCAAAGAATCCACCAACTGACGATAGGAGGTAGGATCTACGAGACCTAAGTCATAGATCCTCAACTTCTTGAGATTGGTGATTGTAGGAGTAGTCATGGGCTTGGAATCCTTGCCCCAAATATATCTCTTAGGCTTTTTCCATACTTCCAGACCTAGGTAATAGTGCATCAGTCCTAGATCCTTCATCTCAAATTCGGCTGCCAACATCTTCTTGCATTCTTGTATCCTTCGCTCCACACTTGTAATGAATAGATCATCCACATATATTATAATAATGTTTAGGTCATTATCCACAACCTTGATGTAGAGATTTGGATTAACAAAACTCTTCATGAACCCAATGCTTAGAAGGTATGCATCCATTCTTACATACCATACCCTAGGAGCTTACTTCAAAACATATAGGGTCTTCATGAGTCTACAAACATGAGTATCTTTTCTATTTTCTACAAAGCCTTTGGGTTGCTCAATGTATACTTCCTCATCTATTGTCCCATTCAGAAATGTTGTCTTCACATCCATTTGATGGATATTCCATCCCATTGTAGCAGCCAATGAAACCAAAGATATAATGGTAGTATACCTTGCAGTGAGTGAAAAGGTTTCTTCATAATTTATGCCTTCCTTTTGAGAGAAACCCCTTGCAACAAACCTAGCTTTGTATTTGTCTATACTTCCATCAACATTGTGCTTGATCTTGTAGATCCATTTGGAGGTGACAGCATATTTGTCACTAGGGCTAGGAATGATTTCCCAAACCCCATTCTTCAGGATGGATTGATATTATTCCTGCATTACCTTCTTCCATACTTCTTGATGAGAAGCTTCTTCAAATGTATATGGTTCAACTTCAATCAGTTGTCACATATGTAGCATATCTAGAATATCTTTTTGGCCTTTTACTTTCTCTAGAGGTTCCTTTAGTAGCTCCATGTCCTTCAACATCTTCAAGAGTAGCTTTTAACCAATTTGGCCTCTTCCTTGTGTTCGATATGATCATAGGTTGAATAGGCTCACTTGATCCTTCTTCTTCTTCTTCTTGAATTGTAGATGGATTGTCATGTTGTACTTATTCTTTTTCGAATATAGGTATATCTTCGTCATGATAATCAATAGGAGTGTTCTTGGATCTTTTATATGCATTATTTTCATCAAATATAACATCCATGCTTACTTCAATATGTCTTCCTTCCTTGATGTAGATTCTATATTCCTTTGAGGAGAGACTATAGCTAATGAAGATCCCTTTGATGCTAGTAGAATCTAGCTTCTTTCGTTTTTCCTTTGGAATGTGGATATAGGCAGGACTCCCAAAAATTCGGAGATGGTACACACTTGGCTTCTTCCCTGTGAATGCTTCCTCGGGTGTCATATTCCTAAGAATTTTATGAGGACTTAAATTTTGAATATATATTGTTCATTGTTGCTTCTCCCTATAGAAATTTTGGTAAGTTTTAATCAAGGATCGTTGTTCATATACCTTCTTTAATTGTCCTATTCTTTCTTTCGGCCACTCCATTTTGTTCGAGATAGTAAGGAATAATAAGCTCCCTCTTAATTCCTCCTTCTTTACAATATGTAATCAATTCTTTAGAAGTGTATTACCCACCATTGTTGGATCTCAAAGTCTTTATTTTTCTTTTGGTAGGGTTTCCATTTCAGATCTAAACTCCTTGAATTTATCAAATACTTCATACTTTTTCTTAAGAATGTAAAGCCATGTCTTTCTAGAGTGATCATCAATGAATGTTACATAGTAAAGATGACCTCCAAGTGATTTGTTAGACATAGGCCAACATACATCAGAATGAACGAGGTATAATATTTCTTTAGACTTTGTTTCACTATTTGAAAATGGTTCTCTCGTATGTTTAGCCAAAGAGCATTCCTTGCAAACTCCTTCGTGATCTTCTTTGATATCGGGGATGCCATGACCTAATTGACTAAGAGTGGGAATAACCTTGTAGTGAAGATGACCATATCTTCTATGCCATAGCTCAATGGGATTGATTTCCATATGAACTAGGGCTTGAGGAGGTGGTGTAATGACTCTATATAATCTTCCTTCACGAACTCCAATAACCCTAGCTTTATCAATACTTGAATCTATTCCCAAAACCAAGACCTTTCCATCAACAAAAGCAACTCTATCCCCTTTATCTTCTAAGCAATAAATTGAAAGAAAATTCCTTTTCAAACCTGAAACATATAGTATGTTGTTGAGATGTAGTTTAGATCCATTCTCCAGCTTCAAATATGTTGATCCCGGGCCTCTAACAACATAGCTTTTGTTGTATCCCAATTCCATTGCATGAGAAGATGGTTCCTTTGATAGAGTTTGAAGTTGTTTACTTTCCCTTGTCATATGCCATGATGCTCCATTGTAATTGATCCATGCATTATAATCATTAAGTGAACCTGTAAGTCCAACTAAGAACCCTTGACTTTTGACCTTGTTGAATAAGTAGTAGAAGTTCTTCTTGATACATCTTCGTACATATACCCCCAATGAAGTGAAAATTCACTTTAGACGAGATGGAGGGCGGTATGTTGAAGGATCCAAGAAAGGTTGGAGGGCGCCTACAAGGGGCTTGTAGAGGTTGTTTTGAGGGTTGGAAAGTTGCAGATTTGGGTGTTTTGATTTTGCAGGTGTTTGGGTGCTTTGGATGTTTTAAGGGCATTGGTTGATGGGCACCATCAAGGTTGGCCGAAGGATCAAGGATCAAGGCAAGGTCGAAGATCGAAGGTCGAAGGTCGAAGGCCAAAGGTCTATGGCCGAAGGTCAAGGATCAAGGTTGATGGTCGAAGGTCGATGGGCCGAAGGGTCATGTGCAATTTGGGTCAAGTGACCCTTGGGTCATGTTCAAGTGTGGTCAAGTGATCTTTGGGTCATGTTCAAGTGTTGTCAATTGCAATTTGCACATGACCCATCGATGGGCCTATAGTATTGAATCCCATTCTTATCATAGAGGGAGTAATCAATTCCTTCAAGCCAACAAAGTGATCTTTAATCTTCTTTGACCTTAGATCTGATACCATGTTGAGAAATCAATGCTAGTAGAAATAGTGATAGATTTCTCTTTCTTGATAATTACTTGTGAATTATGTTGGCTTCTTTGACTTATTTGTTATATTATATTTCATCAAACATTTACCAAATTATGTGTGTATGAAGATCACAAAAACACAAGACACAAGATGTAGGCACTCTGCTAGGGAAAACACCCTATCTAGTGGAAAACCCAGTCAAAATCTCTTCCTTCAATAGTTTTCCTTGAGATTATTCAACCTAGATGTAGAAAATTCTCTACAAATCCAGCTCTAGTACCATGTAGAAAATCTGCGATAGGTTAACTCGATAATGCAATATACATCAAAGCATAATACTATAACCTACTTCTACTATCAATTTGTGGAAGCTTAAAGATTGAGTTGAACAATATAACCAGAAGAAGAAGAATCAATGCATAATACACATGAAAATACTTTGGGGAAAACCTCAGCTAAAAACCCCACTATTTGTATTATCATACAAGGTGGAAAAACATAGGAATTATACAAAGCCTTAGCTCTCATAGCTAGCCAACTCTCAATACAATCCTCACAGATGCTCATAGGCAATCCTGGCTTCTCACAAGCCTTCCTCTCTGCCCTCCAAGCTCCTATTTCCTTGCGTTGTTCCTATGGGATGATCTCCTTCAACCAAGTGGAAAAACTCAATTTACCAAGTGGAGGATCTCCTGATCTCACACACTGTTAGAACTGTGCAATCCTCAAGGAATTGATTCCTTCTGCATGCATGAGTTTTTTTAATAAGAAAACATGTGCAACTGATAGTACATTGTCCTTGTCTTTAATCTCAACTGGGTGTTTCTCAGAAAAGACATGCATGCGTTTCTGATGAGGGAATCTTCAGTTAACTGGAGTACACTAGTTGAGTGGATGCATGCATCAACTGACTGTTAACTCTCTATTAGTTCCCCAAACAGTTTGGAACTAATTTAACTGAACTTAACTCAGTAAACTGAGTTAACTAATTACAACTCAAATATAACTCAATCTTATCTCCTTGATTTAAGGCTTATCTCCTTAATTTAAGGGATAGTTCTTGCGTGACTTTTGAAAGACTTCTAACTTGAATTTCTCAAACTAATTAAGTCAAAATAACTTAATTAATTATTTCCGAGTAGTAGTTAAGACTAAATTCGATTTTAATTCACAATTTAATTCAAGGACAAATTAAATTGGAATATTATTGTTGCCACATTTCAACAAGGAAATACCAAATTATGTGTGTATGAAGATCACAAAAACACAAGACACAAGATGTAGGCACTCTGCAAGGGAAAAAACCCTATCTAGGGGAAAACCTATTCAAAATCTCTTCCTTCAATAGTTTTCCTTGAGATTCTTCAACCTAGACACAAACCCCCTCCAACCACCAAGTCAACCTCCTCTTCCAACAACTTCGACCTAGAATTTCGACCTTGAAGCAATAGGACTTCAACCTAGCAAATGGCAGCAGTAGTAGCAACAATAACTTCAACTAGACAAGAAAAACTTTGATATCCCAGAGGAATCCAAATGAGAGAGAGTGAGAGAGAGAGAGAGAGATAGCCCAAAACTTTGATTTTCTCTTTTCCTTCCTCTTTTTCCAATTTCACACTCTTTTAGCCTCCTTTCCTTCTTCACACTTTTCCAGCTCTTTCTTCTGGATATCAAACTTGTGAGTGAGTGAGAGAGTGCTCCAAATGAGTTCAATCTCCTTGTATATATAGGCTTGAGGTGAGGTTGAATTGCCCTATTTGAGGCCAACTTGGCGTGGAGGTGTCAAATACCTAATTTGACTCAATAATAAATCTTTTCACATGATTCAAAAGCCCAAGAAGGGTATCATAAAATGTACAATGACTCTAATGACTCAATATAAATCCTAGGAGTCATCAATGAGGACTTTGACTAATAAAATATGACCCAAGCATGAAACCCATGCTTTAATAAGTTAATATGATAATAATAAAAAAATCCTTTTTCATTCTTTTGACAAGTACATTACATAATGACTCAAATACATTTATGAAGACCTAACCTAGTTACATTTTTCAACATGCACATGCAATTGTATTACTTCCCCAGTGAAGCCCCTATGGGTTAAGCCTACCTTGAGCATGTGATTTAGCTTTCCTCATTTCACACACACATCTTAGAATTCATCCTTGTGAAGGACATCAGACCAAGAAGAGTGAACTACAGATCAGAAAAGAGGATGAATTTGTGATTTGAAGAGAAGTTTTGTCCTTGTGAAGGAGTTCGTGTATCCTCGTAAGCTTTGATTGGTGAACCGTGAAGAGAAGCTACTAAAACAAGTGTATGTCTACTAGATAAGCATGTGATCAAAGTTTTTTTTGAGGACTAAAGATCTAGAAGTCTATGACAGGGAGCTGAAAGGCCTCGGTTCTGGTTTTTGTCAGAGAATGTAAAGTGGTAGTAATTATAACTTATTTTCTTCAACCTTAATACTTTCTTGTGAAACTTAGTTATCTTCTTTATGTTCTTTTAGCTAGATCTTTTCATCAAACAACATCAAGAAATAATAACAACAAAACAAGACATAGATATAGGCTCTTAGCCAAGGAAAAACCCCTCCAAGGGGAAAACCCGTAAACTCTTCTCTTCTTAGAATCTTCTTCAAATGAGATACAGTAACCCAATCCCTAGACCAAGTCCTTCTTCCAGTACCAAGTCAGCCCTTCCTTAAGACCTTCCCTCAAACTACTTCTTTCTTACAACTTTGACCTACCAACAACTTCCCAACTACTTGACCCGACAACTATTGCAGAAACCCTAATCTATCTTCCTCTAGAGACCCTTCTAGAGCAAAATAACTCTCCCCAAGGTCTACAAGGTCAAGAGAAGGATTTCACTCTATCCAACAACTTGTTCCTACAATTATGTTCGCCAACAATTCATACCTGCAACTTCGGCCTCTTTCTGACTGCAGAAACCCTATCTTCTTCACACGTGAGAGAGAGAGATAGAGCCCAGAAATAACAAATTTGTCATCCCAACTTCTCTTAAACTTTTTCTCTCATTTTCACAACTTCCCAACTACAAATCAAACTCTTTTCTTAATAGATAAAACTTGTGAGTGAGTCTGTCCAAATGAGATCAAATTGATTCCTTTTATAGCCTTCTCAAGGGGTCAAATTCTCTCCTTTAGGTCGACTTGAGGATCCCAGGGTTGATTTGTACTCTTGGAGATTCCAAGGCTTTCTAGACTCGAAAACAATTCTTTTTACAATTACAAATTGCCCAAAAGGGTGTAATAAACATGATGTTGACTTCTTTGACTCCTGATAATAAATCCTAAGACCTAACATACCCTAGGAGCATGAATAACATGCTTTTACCTAAAATACCATCAATAATGAGCATGAAACCCATGTTTTCATAATAACATTTTTTCATTTATTTTTCTTGTTTGCTACATATGATACGTATTGAAATGAGTACAATAATTATGAAGAGCGGAAACTAGTAACATTTCTCAATAGTTCCAAACAACCGAAACCTCTACTCTGTGAACAAAAACCATAGACAAAAGTTGTTGATGATTATTTTGTAAAGGAGGTATGGTTTGAATAGTTTATTCAACAACTTGACTATTTCCCTATGAAAGTCAAGGAAGCTAGAACCAAAGGGAGAGAGTCTCAAGTTTTTAATTATCAAATTGAGATTAATGGTTTAAAGGAGGACGTTTACAATTGGAGGAGATCTAGTAGCTTCCAAGATCTAGATCTAGAGTTTGATTGCATGTTTTGATGTCATCCTAGCATCTAGAGCAATTATATTCTAGATTTGTCCCAAATCAATACCATTGATTGCATAGTGAAAATGGCCATTTCATAGTTGTGGTTGATGTTTGGATATATATTGAGGATCGATTGATGAAGTGAGTTTGTTTGGAAGATTTTATGGAGGAAATTTGAATGTTATGGTCTTATTCCCATTTTTAGGTTTGTCTTGAAGCAGACCTTGGCATCTCTTTGTGACTATCGGTGGAGGAGTTTAGGGGTTTTTCTAAGGACATTTCTGAAGTAGATTTAAACGTATGATCAAAGGTTGCTTAGAGGTCACATTCAAGGTCTCTTTTGACCTCCCTTTTCTAAAGTATATTGCATTGTTTGGTTGAAGAAAATTCAGTCAATATTTGTGGCCAATCTTAGCCTGACATGTGGACATTCTCAGCCTATCCTTGAGGTAATTTCAAGGATTATATTATGGTCTTCTTAAGACCATGTGTTGAGGCATTATTTCAGTTTTGTTTAAGGGTAATTAAGGTTGTGATTAGGGTTAAGTTTATATTTGTTTCAAGAAGCTTTGACAATAAATTCGTTGAGCCAAGTTGTAAGGATTGTTATGTGAGGGTTGTTGTCTTGGTTCTAAGGGTTTGTAAAACCCTAGAACGCAACCAAGAATGTCCAATGCTAGTAGGAGTTTGTACTTTGTATCATGAAAATATCATGAACTTGCAGTTAAGCCTTTGGTGTGGTTAGATAACTCAAGGATCAAGAAACCCTAGCTCATACAATTCATGCAAGGAAGGAAAGGAAAGCTACATGTATTAATAACTAATGATAAGGATGAGGATGAACATTTCTAGATTAATGAATTTATAGATGGATTTCAATGATTTCTGTAAGAAGGCAAGGATAAAGAGGGAGTTGAAAATTCCCTACAATGCTCTGATCAAAAGATAAGTAATTCATATCTTTCCTCCTTGATAATTACTATTACTTTACTTTTCTAGTCAACCTCTTGCCTTTGTATCTTTTGCTTGGTTATAATCGTTTCTTCCATTGCCTCCTAATGAGGTTTGAAGGTACATCATAAAGCTTGACAAATCTTTAGCAGTAGATGGAAGCATCATGAAGAATGAAGCAAAGTTTGTGTCAAGAGGATTCTCCCAGGATCGAGCATAAACTCAGTTTGAGTGTTTTGTTTTCAAGAGGGGGAAATTATAATGACATCAACAGTCATGCTAGATGACCAGAAGAGCTCCTAGTCTAGAAGGATTAGGCAGGCCAACAAGTTTGAAGGATGTAATGATGGAGGAAAACTATGCCAAGACCTAAAGGAAAGTCAATGGTGACTTCCATTTAGATCTATAAGATCAAGCATACAGTGGGTGGTAGCATAGAGAAGTACAAAGTGAGATTCATGGAAAGAGAGTTCTCCCAGAAAGATGGGGAGGACTATGAAGAGACATTTGCTCCAGTTGCCAAGTACACTTCTATTAAAATTATTATTTCCATATCTTATTTTATGAATTGGAGGTTACGTCAGATGGATGTAAATACCACTTTCCTCAATGGTGTAATTAAGGAAGAAGTGTACATAGAAAAAACCTCAGAGCTTTGAGGTACATGAGAAGGAGTCTCATGTCTGCAATCTAAAGAAAGCTCTGTATGGACCTCGGGCATGGTATTCTCGAATTAATGGATATCTATTGAGACTTGGTTGATCTTGTTATTATATGACTTGTTTCTAACATAAGCAGAAGGACTCATGTGACAGATGGAGCATTAGTGGCAAGATAATTTGCTTTCATGATAGAGGAAGTTATCAAGCCCTACTTCAGTGTTTGAGGGAGTTGACTGCTGAGTTCAATACATTACTTCCTTGATCAAGGAAAATATACTATTGTTATCCTTCAGATGATGCACTACAATATTATAAGATTAGATGATCAGAGATGAGAGGTCTCTAAGAGCAATATGCCTTTTATGACTGGACCATACTAGTTAGCAAACATGCTTTAGTGTCTAGGAAATAATACTGGTAGAGGGAGTAGCCAGGATTGCCACAAAAGGATCTGTTTCAATGTCAGAGAGAGCACCCAGTTAGGGTGACTGGAAAATAGTTGTGGTGATGGATCTAGTGAAGGAAGTTGATTAGTTTATGGTTGTGCTGAGGCATGCGACACAACATGTGTTGAGGTACTAACATGGTACAATTGGATATGGATCGAGACATGATGAAGTATAATTGCAAGAATATACAGATTTGGATTGAGTAAGGAGTGTTGAAGACAAGAAGAAAACATAAGGATATTGCTTCAGTTTGGGTTCTACTATGATATCCTGGATGAGAAGGAAGAAAACATATGTCACACTCAACAATATAAAGGCTAAGTATATTGTAGTTAGTTTGATGAGTTTTGAAGTAGTGTGGCTTTAGAAGCTACTTGCAGGATTGTTTGATTAGGTGTCGGAGACGACCGTGATGACAGGTTGAAGCACATTGAGATCAAGTACTGAGGCATGGTACAGAAGGGAGCAATATGGCTCCAATACATTTATAAATATGGGCTTGATGCTAACATTCCCACAAAGCCTTTATTCTAGGATGAAATTTGTATACTTCAAGGACAAGCTCATAGTAGTTGAGAATGTCTCCCTCAATGAGAGGGAGTGTTGATGTTGTAGCATCAAGGATAAATATTCTCCCCAGGTCAAATGTATTGGTGATCCGGATTTAAACAGGAACGCAATAGATTACAGAGATAACCATAAATACAGAGATGGGATAACAACAAATAAAGAGATGCAGCGGAAATAACACTTCATTTCATTAATGGAAAATACCGAAATATGCTTACAACCAGAATTGGAAATAAACTAGCTAGGACTATGGTAGCTTATCTCTGAGAAGAGATGTGCGGCTACATGTCTCTGAACTGTTCCGAACTTGTGTTACAATGAGGCTCGAAGGCCTATTTATTATTGAGAAACAATGGAAAACCCTTCCCATTCCAAAACCGACCCTTAGAAGATGAAACGCCAAATTGTGGGCCCCGTTTTGGGTAAATTGGTACATCAATTTCCCGGGGTCGTAACTTTGTCATACGATCTCTGTTTGATGCGTATGATAGCTCATTAGAAAGATCTATCCGAGAACTAACATTGTTGGAACGGGCAACACCAGTCCATGATCCGTGTTGCCCCCGGATTCCCCAAAAAACGTCGTTTAAGGCCTCAAAACGGCTCCGGAAGTTCAGGACCCGAAAAAATTGCTAAAAATAGTAAGTTGTGCTACAATTAAGGAAACTGAAAATGCTGAAAGAGACAATTGTGAGGGGTCCAAATGGGATAGGTGGGTGGCCACCAACATCCACCTGGATCATTCCTCCCCCCTTAGGAAGCAATGGTCCCCATTGCGTTGAGTTCCTCCATCTGCTGAACTTGTTCTGCATTGTCTGATGTGTCCAGTAATGGTGGGAAGCATGATCGATGACGGTCCACATTGAACACTTGGTGCAGGTGAAGGAATGGAGGAATGTTGTGCTCCAAAGCATTGTTCCCCACAAGCTTGGTACTGCTGTAGGGACCATGTTGGAGTGGTCTGAGCTTCTGATGGGCTCTTGTAAGGCGTTCTTTCTGCAGATGTAACCAAACTTTGTCGCCCACCTGAAACTTATGTGGTATCCCTGTGGGTGAGGAGAAGCTGTTCCTGTGTTTTTTCATGACCGTATCCCTTGCTGCTGCTGCTGCTGCGTGGAGGAACCCTTTACGGGGGTCATGGATGTAGTAACGATCTTCCCCTTACTTTGGGAGTGAACCATACAGATGAATTTCCTGGTCTGTGAGATGAGCTTTCTTCCTTTCTTAGCAATGATCAAAGATGTGGCGGTAGGTGGAGCTACCTCCGGTATCCTGTATAATGAATCACCCAAAGAAATAATGACAGCGCGGGGCCTTGACTCATACACAGCATGTCGCCTCCACAAGTATGGCTGGCCTAATAATACATCACAAACATCTAGAGGTGTAACATCACACAATACCTCGTGTGTGAATGGTTTGATGCTGTAGGGAAGGTGGCACTGCTGGCGAACTTTGAGATCTCGTCCTTCATGAAGCCACCCGATAATATACGGCTGCGGGTGTGGTTTAGTCGGTAGGCCCAACCGCTTCACGACCTCTACTGAAATCAGGTTCTTTTGGTTGCCACTGTCGACAATGAATTGTAGCGGCGAACCCTTCGCCCACATCTGTGAGTGGAAAAGATGTTCCCCCTCCTCTGGCTCTTCGGGCTCATTCTTCTGGATTTTGGCAGTGGCAACAGTGGCGCTAGGATCCGCATCAATGATCTGTTTCCCTTTGCCATTCCCCTTGTCAGGTTCTGGCACAGGGTCAGAACATGTATCTGATTCGGAAGCCTTCAACTCGGCCACCAATGACTACTTGGTTCGACACTCACTTGTGTTATGAGTGGGACTCTTGTGGAAATCACACCAATTTCCTGTGTCCTTCTTCGGCTTCGTGGTGTTGTTCTTTTCTTGCGGCTTCGACGGGTTGTCTTGGGTCACCTCGCCTTGTCTTCGTCCTTTGGGCTTCGGATTTGCAGATCCAAAGTCTCGCTTCTTCTGTTTGAACTTCTGCTCGATCTTGACAGCATATCGGTATGTTGTGCCGAGCGAGGACATGTCCAAGAACTCCATCTCTTCCTGGATGTATCTATGTAGGCAACTACGGTATTTGAGTACCAGATGCAGCTCAGAATCTTTGATACCCAACTGTGTGCGAAGGGTGTGAAAGATGTTTGTGAACTCAGGCACATCTTGGTCC